>LR749645.1:449728-567016 GCA_902729485.2 Mus minutoides | reverse complement strand
CCATCATGTGTACCAGGGCAAGCACACACAGAGAAATAAGTAAACGTGATAGAAACAACAACAGCAAACAGTGTTTAAGGCCAAGTCTGTATGACTCGGAGTCTCTGTCAGCTTGACATCAAAATTCCCCTCCCAAGGCCATCCAGAACATGGTGTCTCACCCCTTAATCCCAGCATTCAGGAGGCAGAAGCAGGTCAGTGTCTATGAGTTTAAGGCCAGCCTGAGCTACATGGGAAGTTTCGGGTCATCCAAGGCTATAGAATGAGGCCTTGTCAAAATAAAATAAAATAAAATAAAATAAAATAAAATAAAATAAAATCATCACCTCCTTTTGGGGATGTGGCCACAGGTAACTTAGCCTTTATGCTCTAGGAGATGACCCCACCCCCATGCACATATAGGCAGTACTGACCAGATTAAGCAAATTATTTAAAAAGAAGAAAGAAAGAAAAAAAGAAAGAAAGAAAGAAAGAAAGAAAAGAGAAGGATGGGGTAGTGGGGATGGGAAGGAGGTTGTGTGCTTGCATGAAACTCTCAAGGAATACATTTTTAAAATACTAAAAAAGAATCATGACCTTATAGGATGAAATATAGTGACTATAGATTTAGTATTATGGGTAGTTTCAACATTAGAGGTTCTATTGCTATGAAGAGATACTGTGACCACAGCAACTCTTACAAAGGAAAGCATTTCATTGGGGCTGGCTTACAGGGTCACAGGTTTACTCCGTGGTGGCTCACAGGCAGACATGGTAGAGAGTTCTACATTCTGATCAACAGGCAGCAGGAACTGAATGACACTGGGGCGTGGCTTAAGCTTCTGAAACTTCAAAGCCCAGGGACACATTTCCTTTTTTTTTTTTTTTTGGTTTTTTGAGACAGTTTTCTCTGTATAGCCCTGGCTGTCCTGGAACTCACTTTGTAGACCAGGCAGTCCTCGAACTCAGAAATCCGCCTGCCTCTGCCTCCCAAGTGCTGGGATTAAAGGCATGCGCCACTACACCCTGTTGACACATTTCCTCCTAAGAGCGCCTCCCCCCCCATAGCCAAGCATTCAAATCTATGCCACCACAGCTTTTATAAGTACTTTTTTTTAAATCCACCCCTTTCTGGCTATGTATTTCTAGTCTCCTAGTATAGAAGGCGCCTCAGTCTTGTCTCCAAAGGAACCTGTGCAAGTTCAGTGCCTCTAGGCCTCCTCAGAGTCACGGCTCCACATGGGATGCCCCTGTGGCAGGTCTGGCAACCATAGATCTGGCTCTGCACATCTCCCTTGGGAAAGAACACTCCCTGGTTACACTCTGTTGGAAGGAGCCTTGAGTGTCACAAGCTGCATTCCTAAATCCTTTCAGTTCACACACAAAGCCCTCTTCCTCCCCGGGAAGGAGTGCTACCCGAGGGGGAACAGTCTAGTTCTGGAAGGATTGGAAATGTTCTGTTCTCTAAATGATAGCCCACGAAGATTTCATTCAATTCCAGCAAAAGATGGGTATTTTACGGAAATGGGAGCAGCCATTAGACTCCTTCAGGGAACACCCTCTTCAGTCACTCAGCTGTGTCCTTAAGCTGAGAGAAACCCGTGGCTTGCTCACCAGGGCTTGTTCACCAGGGCTGGCGCACCAGCAGCTTTACACACACACACACACACACACACACACACACACAACTGTTTTTTCTGCATGTATGTGCATGCACCATGTGTGTGCCTAGTGTCCTTAGAGGTCAGAAGAGGACATCATATCCCCTAGAACTGGAGTTACAGGTGGTTGTAGGCTGCCACGTGGATTATAGGAACCCAGTACTCTGCAAGAGGGATGTACTGGCTGGTTGTGTGTGTCAGCTTGACACAAGTTATCACAGAGAAAGGAGCCTCCCTTGAGGAAACACCTCCATGAGCTCCAGCTGTAAGGCATTTTCTCAATTAGTGATCAAGGGGGGGGGGGGAAGGCCCCTTGTGGGTGGTGCCATCCCTGGGCTGGTAGTCTTGGGTTCTATAAGAGAGCAAGCTGAGCAAGCCAGGGGAAGCAAACCAGTAAGTAACATCCCTCCATGGCCTCTGCATCAGCTCCTGCTTCCTGACTTGCTTGAGTTCCAGTCCTGACTTCCTTTAGTGATGAACAGCAACATGGAAGTGTAAGCTGAATAAACCCTTTCCTCCCCAACTTGCTTCATGATGTTTTGTGCAGGAATAAACACCCTGACTAAGACAAGGGACAAGTGTTCTTAACCACCGAGCCATCTCTCCAGCCCTCACATATTAATTAGCTTTCAACATATCAACCCCATCCCTCACTACAAAAAGAAAACCCCTCTACAAAACATAGCTTCAACACAGGGTTTCATTGGACACCATTGCAACCTGGTTCACCTTTCAGAAATTTAGCATAAAAGAAAAAAGCCCCTGCATCCTCTGCTCGATGCTAAGAGGCCTCAGGAGACTTGGCTTCCTTGCCCTGGAAAAAACAAAGGCCCTCGGTGTGAACTCTCCGAGGAGGGCAGGCTCTGCCTAGGGCTCTGTCCTGCCGCCTGTGTCCCTGGGCTCACTGGATTCAAGGTCTTGTGTGTTCTTAGGTAAACCCAGGGCAGCCGTGGAGCTGCCTCTAACACACTGAAAAGGCCAAGCCCCACAGCGGGAAGGGTAATATTCTCCTCCCCAACTCCCAGGGAACCAGAGGAAGATGGGGGAGGTCCCTCCTAGGGAGGGTTCTGTCACTAGAGAGTACCCACTCCATTATTGCAGAAAGCCACAGCTCTGCCTCCGAGGTGATCGCTCTGGTTCCATTTGCCACCGAGTAATTTCACTAAAAATGAGCTCAGAACTGAAATATAAAATGGCCATTAAAAAATTTTATTACAGTACATGCCTAATGGGTATTTTCATATAAAATCCCTTTGAAGATTTGTTCTTTTTTTTTCCCATCAAATGGTTGGAAGTGCTTGATGGATTTTGTAAAACTTCACTTTTAAAATTATGTTGCTTTTTAAGTGAAAAAAAAAAGAAGGAAAGAAAGAAAAATGAGGTGTTCATTTTAACTCTTCTCATCCAAAAAGAACATCAAATCCAAGCTCGGAGAAAAGCAACTGTGACAATTTCCTCTGTTTCCTCAGCATAATTGTGTCTTTTTTTTTTTCTTTTTAAGAAATCAGTTTTGCTATTAACCTTCAAGAAATACGAGTGACAATGAGAAGGGAAATGGCACCCGAGTCTCACAAAGACAAGAATCCGTCAGGAGCTGCCAATTGAAGCTGTGGGATTTAAAAAAAAAAATCAATTTATTTGCATCCCATTTTATGGGACACCAAGAAGAGAGGGTGTCATGGTTCCATTATCCTCTCCCTCATGCATATTGCATTATGAATTAATGTAGTCATGCAAAGCCCGACGTACCTTAAGACAGTGCTCAGAGTGGCCAGCAGAAGGAACACCCCTCCCACCATCCAAAACCTCCCATCATTCTACTATCCCACTTGCTGGCCATAACCTAATGACATCAGGGGCTTGGAATCCAGAAACTGAAGTAGCAGAACAAGTCTCCATGATGCATCGAGCTCTCAGAGAGGAGCAACTACCAAGTAAATGGCCAGCCAATGAGAGTCTGCTTTGATGATGTCATCTCTTTTCTCCCTGGAGTGTCCTTGGCCAAACAGAAACAAAGATATTCTTCTCCAGGAATTTGCGAGTCCTTTCTGCCTAAGCAATTCTAACAGCTTACAGTCATCTCACTGGTCTCAATGGGTGAGGTCGCTACCTAAAAAAAAAAAAAAACAGAAGGAATTTGAGCATGGCCCCCTGGCTGGAACCCAAAGCAACAGGCAGACTATGGCTACCTCAGAACAGCCTATCGGTCTTAGTGAGGGTTTCCATTGTTGCAAAGAGATACCATGACCAAAGCAACTTTTACAAGGACAACATTTAACTAGGGTTGGCTTACAGGCTGAGAGGTTCAGTCCATTATCACCATGGTAGAAAGTATGGCAGTGTCCAGGCAGGCATGGTACTGGAAGAGCTGAGAATTCTACATCTTGTTCTGAAGGTAAACAAGANGTCTTAGTGAGGGTTTCCATTGTTGCAAAGAGATACCATGACCAAAGCAACTTTTACAAGGACAACATTTAACTAGGGTTGGCTTACAGGCTGAGAGGTTCAGTCCATTATCACCATGGTAGAAAGTATGGCAGTGTCCAGGCAGGCATGGTACTGGAAGAGCTGAGAATTCTACATCTTGTTCTGAAGGTAAACAAGAGAAGACTAGCATCCTCAGGCAACTAGGAGGAGGGTCTCAATGCCCACTCTCATAGTAACACACTTCCTCCAACAAGGCCTCCTCATAGTGCTGCTCCTGGGCCAAACTTATTCAAACCACCACATTCCACTCCCTGGCCCCCATAGGCTTGTTCACACACCTGAGCCTGTGGGGGTCATGCCTAGTCATAGAATAATGCAAAATACATTTAATCCAACTTCAAAAGTCACATAGTCTATAACAGTTTCAACAATGTTAAAAATTCCAAACTTCAAAGTATCTTCTGAAATTCATCCAATCACTTAACTATCAAAATCAGATCACACACCTTCAACATCAAAGGATGTACATTACCATTCCAAAATATCATAGTGAGAAAATACTGGACCAAAGCAAGACCAAAAACAGCTGGGCAAACTCCAAACTATGCATCTCCATGTCCTATGTCAAAGCACTCTTCAGATCTCCAACCCCTTTCCTCCATGTTGACTGCTGTTGACAGATCTAGCATTCAGCAGAAACAGATTTCATTCTCTTGGGCTGGTTCTACTCTCTGTTAGCAACCTTCCCATGACTCTGACATCTCTAACAACTTGGGGTAACCAAGGCAACTTCAACTTTACAACCTCTTGTCCCAATGCCTGGGATTCACACATAATCTTCTGGGGCCCATCAAAGGGCTTGGGTAATTTCTCCAGCTCTGACCTCTGTAGCACTCTAGGCTCTGGTTGACTCCACTCCACTGCTGCTGCTGTTTTTGGTGATCATCCCACGATACTGGCAGCTCAAATTTTCTGGGATCTTCCACTACCACTAGGCTTCACCAAATAGCTTCTCACAGTCTCCCTTCATGGTGCGAAGCCTCAATTCCTTTGCATGACCCCTTCAGTCCTAGGCCTTCAACTGCAACTGAGGCTACAACTTCACCAATGACCTTCCCTGGCCTCTCACGGTGCTGAGCCTCAGCTTCTCTCATTGACCCCTTCATGCCTTCTAAACCAGCACCACCTGAGTGACTCTTACACATTACCAAGTCTGGCTGCAGCATGAGGTACAACCTTGGCCATCTCTGAAACACAGCTTCTTTGTATTCTCAGAAAACACTTCCCAAAAGACTTCACTTCAGTGATGCTGGTCTCTTCTTAATCACCAATAATTTCTTAGCTCCAGCTAACCAGCATCAACTGTCCCAGTAGTCCCTTGTATTCTTGACTCTAAAGTCATGGTGCTGGCACAACTGGCGGTTATCATGTAGAAGAATTAGAATTGATCCATTCTTATCTCCTTGTACAAAGCTCAAGTCTAAGTGGATCAAAGAACTCCACATAAAACCAAAGACACTAAAACTTATAGAGGAGAAAGTGGGGGAAAAATTCCTAAACAGAACAGCAATGGCTTGTGCTGTAAGATCAAGAATCAATCAACAAATGGGACCTCATAAAATTGCAAAGCTCCTATAAGGCAAAAGATACTGTCAATAAAACAAAAAGGCCACCAGCAGATTGGGAAAGGATTTTTATCAATCCTAAATCTGAGAGGGGACTAATATCCAATATATACAAAGAGCTCAAGAAGCTGGACTCCAGAAATTCAAGTAACCCCATTTTTTTAAAATGGGGTACAGAGCTAAACAAAGAATTCTCAACTGAGGAATACCGAAGGGCTGAGAAGTACCTGAAAAAATGTTCAACATCCGTAATCATCAGGGAAATGCAAATCAAAACAACCTGAGATTCCACCAGTCAGAATGACCAAGATCAAAAATTCAGGTGACAGCAGATGCTGGCAAGGATGTGGAAAAATCCCTCCATTGCTGGTGGGATTGCAAGCTTGTATAACTACTCTGGAAGTCAGTCTGGCGGTTCCTCAGAAAATAGTACTACTACAGGAAGATCCAGAAATACCTCTCCTGGGCATATACCCAGAAGATGTTCCAACTGGTAATAAGGACACATGCTCCACTATGCTCATAGCAGCTTTATTTATAATAGACAGAAGCTGGAAAAAAAACAGATGTCCCTCAACAGAGGAATGGATACAGAAAATGCGGTACATGTATGCAATGGTGTACTACTCAGCTATTAAAAACAATGAATTTATGAAATTCTTAGGCAAATGGATGTATCTGGAGGACATCATCCTGAGTGAGGTAACCCAATCACAAAAGAACTCACTTGATATGCACTCACTGATAAGTGGATATTAGCCCAGAAACTTAGAATACCCAAGATACAATTTGCAAAACACAAGAAAATCAAGAAGGAAGACTAATGTGTGGATACTTCATTCCTCCTTAGAATAGCGAACAAAATACCCATGGAAGGAGTTACAGAGACAAAGTTTGGAGCTGAGACAAAAGGATGGACCATCCAGAGACTGCCTAACCCGGGGATCCATCCCATAATCAGTCACCAAATGCAGACATTATTGCATATGCCAGCAAGATTTTGCTGAAAGGACCCTGATATAGCTATCTTGAGTGAGGCTATGCCAGTACCCGGCAAATACAGAAGGGGATGCTCATAGTCATCTATATGATGGAACACAGGGCCCCCAATGTAGGAGCTAGAGAAAGTACCCAAGGAGCTGAAGGGGTCTGCAATCCTATAGGTGGAACAACAATATGAACTAACCAATACCCCCCAGAGCTCGAGTCTCTAGATGCATATGTAGCAGAAGATGGCCTAGTTGGCCATCATTGGAAAGAGAGGCCCCTTGGTCTTGCAAACTTTATATACCCCAGTACATGGGAACGCCAGGGCCAAGAAGTGGGAGGGGTGGGTAGGGGAGCAGGCGGAGGGGGGGTATAGAGGACTTTTGGGATAGCTTTTGAAATGTAAATGAAGAAAATATCTAATAAAACTTGTGGGAAAATTAAATAAATAAATACATAAATACATAAATAAAAATAAAAGTCAGAGTCACGTGGCCAAAGCTGCTGAGTTCTGGTGCTTCTAGGGCTGGAACATGGCCCCCTTGTTTTATTACATCCTCACATGGTTTCTGTTTTCCAACTCCTTCACTGCCTAAGCTTGGCTGTCCTGGAACTTACTCTGTAGACTGACCCTGAACTCAGAAATCTGCATGGTTCTGTCTCCTGAATGCTGGGATTACCATGTCTAGACCTAAACTTTTCTTTACCTGGAACTTTCTCTATACCAGGCTGGCCTTGAACACAGAGACCTGCTTGCCTCTGACTCCTAAGATTAAAGTCGCGTGCCACCTTGCCTGGACCTAAGCTTTTCATGGCTACTGTGCCTCAAGATTTGGATCAAAACCTGTGTCCTCCATTTTTGAAATGTAGTTCATTCCAGATTAAAAGTCCAAATGAAAACAATAACCTAATCCCAGCACTCGGGAGGCAGAGACAGGCGGATTTCTGAGTTCCAGGCCAGCCTGGTCTACAAAATGAGTTCCAGGACAGCCAGGGCTATACAGAGAAACCCTGTCTCAAAAAAAAAAACAAAAACAAAAAACCCAAAACCCCAAAACCAAAAAACAATAAACAAGTAATAATGATGCCTACCATGACATAACTATTTCTTGTTCAGTGCCAAATGCTTAAATAATCAGCTTAGCTGGGTGGGATCTTATCCAAAAGTCACTCCTCCTTTATCTGTTTATCTCCTTGAACACAGGATTTAGCTTCATTGCATTCCTGGTTTGCTTTTATTGCTTGAACCATACATTTTATATTTTCCCTTTCTAAGCTTGCTCCGCTTGATGAAAACACTTTTTGTGAGAGTAAGGCCAGAGGACAGAGTGGGTGCTGGGCTCTTCTGAGACTTCTTTTGTCAGTGCAATTAATTGCTTCACCTCAGACAGACTCTTCAGACAAGGGCAACATTCTTCACCAAGACACCGTAAGAACAATCTCCAGAGTTAAAATCACCCTTAACACCAATGCCGCCCATATTCCTACTAGGATGGCCCATTAATCCTCATTTAAAGCATTCTACTGCTTCCTAAATCCAAAGTTCCAAAATCTACATTCCTCCAAACAAAAACATGGTCAGACCTATCACAGCAACACCCCAATTCCTGGTACCCTCTGCCTTAGTCAAGGTTTCCCTTGCTGTAAAGAGATACCATGACCAAGGCAACTCTTACAAGGAAGACATTTTTTTTGTTGTTGTTTGTTTTGGTTTTTGGTTTTTTGAGACAGGGTTTCTCTGTGTAGCTCTGGCTGTTCTGGAACTCACTTTGTAGACCAGGCTGGCCTCGAACTCACAAGGACGACATTTAATTGGGTCTAGCTTACAGGTTCTAAGGTTAAGGCAGGAAGCCTGGTCGTGTCTAGGTGGGCACGGTGCTGAAGGAGCTGAGAGGTCTACATCTTGTTCCAAAGGCAAACAGGAGAAGACTGGCACCCTCGGGCGGCCAGGAGGAAGTTCTCTAAAGCCTGCTCTCATAGTGGCTCACTTCCTCCAACAAGGGCCTCCTAATAGTGCCGCTCTCTGGGCCAAGCCTAGGCAAACCACCACATGGTCTCTAGAGTTTGCCAGGCTCCACTTCTCAGTGATGCTCAGCAGGGACCTCCTCAGCCTACAAAGCGAGTAGCCATCTATCTGAGGGTATGGATGGGCTCCAGGGTGCTGCCCTGGTATCTGCTGTGGTTTCTTTCCACTACAATTCCAGCTATACCCAACTCTGACCACAGCTCTCTCCTGCCAAAGAAAACATCTCATTCAAAATTAGTCCTAACTACTCTCTGGGGCATTATGGTCCAGCCCTGCTCCACCATACCCTCATTCACACACAAACCTCCTCACCCTCTAAGCTTTGTTCTTGCTCCTCTGCCTTCAGTGACGGCAGTTCATTTGAATCCGGTGATGGGTTCAAATCTCATCCAGTTCCTACCTTAATGCCTGTCCCCATCCTCCCTCCAAGGAAGGAAGGAACTCTTGTATAATCTGTGACGAGCTACAGGCTGCTGATGTTGTTGGGGTCAGATCCTGGGCCCTCAAAGCCCTAACAAGCCAGGCTCAGCCTCCTAGTCTCAATAGGTCATCTAAAGACACAATAGAAAAATGCAGATATGAATTTATTCAACATGGACAGCTGTAAAAAAGAACAAGAAGTTTCCAGTGACTCCCATGTCTGTCCTTGGGGGCCTAACTAGGATTAGGCTTAAATCGAAGGTGGGAGATATGCAGAAGTGTGAAACCTCTTTTGAAGACAAATTCCCCCTCTGGCTGGTATCAGAGCTCTTTTCTTCTTCGCTCCAGCTGAGAGTTGAGAATTAAAGCACAACTAATAATAGAAGAGCCAGTGTTTATCACTGCTGAGCCATCCATCTCTTCTTGTCCCCTTTTCTGGTTTTTGGAGACATGGTCTCATGTGGTCCAAGCTGCTCTTGAGCTCAGACATAGTCAAGAATGCCTTAGCTGCCAAGTGAATTTCATGTCTGCACCAGCATGCCAGGCACACAAATTAACTCTATGTCTACCTGTTTATACTGCTACAAATAGTCTTCAAATACTCTTTCTAATAAAGAAGCATAGAATTCACAAGCAAGCTTGTCTTGTTTTAGTAACTGGTTTTATTAATTCAAAGTATATATGAGGTAATTGAAAATGGAAATTCTATTTTATCAGGAGACATTTTTTCAACAAGATAATACTTCCTATCTTTAATGATGCATCATCAAAATTCATATATATATATATATATATATATATATATATATATATATATATCCCTGTCATGAAGTCAAAACCAAGATGACAAACCATTTTGTTTGATACAATAAGTATCTTCCAGAGTAAAATATATAAACACTCAGAGCCTCAGAAAATTTTAATTTCTGTGCATATTCATGGCAGAGACATATATGAGACTAATCAGAACTCTGTTAACCACAGCTACATGTATAATATTAGCATAAATTTTTACTGGGAAGAGGTGTGGAAAGAAAAATTCAAGGAGAAAGAAAAACAACACAGAATTTCCAGTGTCCACAAAGAGCTTGTTCCTGTGTTTTGGGAGCAGACTGCTCAGGGTCTCTCAGGCTGCTGTAGGTTTAATTTACCAGCAACATTTAAAAGAGCAACCTAATGTTTTCATTTTATAACATCAATATTTCTGGTACACTAGGCAAGCAGTTTTTAAGCCAGCCACACTGGCGTTACCTGGGGATTTTCCAGTAGTGCACATTCTCCGGTCCCAGCCCAGACCTGCCAAACCAGAAACCAGAAGCCAGAGAGATAACCTGTGCTTCATCAAGGCACCCTAGGTGATCCTCCTGCAAGCTCAAGTTAGGAATGACTGTACCAAAGATGACCTCCTCCCCGGGTCCTTTCATTTATATTTCAGATATCTGGGGTTGTTCTAAAATACGTGAGGGACCCTGTGGTCTTTTTTTTTTTCTTTTTTTCTTTTTTTCCACATTTTTTATTAGATATTTTCTTCATTTACATTTCAAGTGCTATCCCATAAGTCCCCTATACCCTCCTCCCCCACCCCCTCCCCTGCTCCCCTACCCACCCACTCCCACTACTTGGCCCTGGCATTCCCCTGTACTGGGGCATATAAACATTGCTAGACCAAGGGCCTTTCTTCTCCAATAATGGCCAACTAGGCCATGAACCCCGTGGTCTTACAGAAGCTATGAGTGTAAACAGCCGAGCACCGTAGCCTTCTGCGCTTCACAGTGAGAACCCTGTCATGAAGCCAAAACCAAGATGACAACTCTTCTGTCCTGGCTGGCCCTGTGTCACTGGATACAAGGTAGAGCCATCAGAGATGAAGGGGCCCCAGTTGAGGAACTGTCTCCATGAGATCATGAGATCCAGCTGTAAGGCATTGTCTCAATTAGTGATCAAGAGGGAACATCCCAGCACACTGTCGGTGGAACCATCCCTAACGGGTAGTCCTAGCTTCTAAAACAAAAACAAAAACAAAAACAAAAACAAACAAACAAAAAACAGGCTGAGCAGGCAATGGGGAGCACGCCAGTGAGCAGCACCCCTCCATGGCCTTTGCATCAGCCCCTGCCTCCAGGTGCCCTATATGAGTTCCTGTCCAGACTTCCTTTGGGGATGAACAGTAATGTGGAAGTGTAAGCTGAATAAATAAACCCTTTCCTCCCTGACTTGCTATTTGGTCATGGTGTTTGGTTGCAGCAATCAAGCCCTAGCTAAGACACCTTCCAAAAGTAGCTAAACCCATGAGGTTTGCTCATAACATTTGTTTCGGGTACAGATGTGTTCCACCTCAAGACTGAGGCATGAAAACAAAGAGCAGGAAAATGTAACCGTCCTGAAAGAAATAGCAATATTCCGAAGGGTCACTTGGGGCCCTCCCTGTTTAAAAAGCAGTCCAAAAAATCGGGACTTTTTCCGGAAGCAGGCTTAGGGAAAGCTTAGCAGTCTGGCCTCCACAGTTGGCCTAGACTATATACATATCCCTTTCCAAACAATGCACTCAGCCGCTCGGAGCCAGATCTTCATCTAGTACATATGCCCCCTTCTCTAAACAAAGCAACAGGTTACTCAGACTTACCACTACTTAGCAGCCCTTAGTAACTTCCCTAGTGGCCAAAAGCATCCTACAATCTATCCAGGAACTGGGGACGGTGGCTCAGTCTAACCTAGACTGGCTTGGAGTGCATGCACAGTCAGGTAACTGGTTTCCTCTGAGTGAACTTCTAAGGAGACTCCCCTATTTATCACCATATGCTTCTGCATGATTGGGTATGCATGTGATTAAAATCAAATGCATCATGGGAAGGGCTGTGCACAGGGAGCAAAGGCTTACATAACCTGAGCCTGTCAATCAGAACAAAAAGACTCTTACGCTCCACCCCTAGCAACCAACCCCTCCTAAGGGACCAAGAAAAAGATGCTCTAAGCAGGAAGCAGGCGGCTGTGAGCAAAGCTCAGCCTGCTGCTGCCTGCAGTGCAGGTGACCTGCATCTTTGTTGTGCTGAATGCGCCCCCTTTGGTGCTTTGCTGTTCATAGAAGCCTCTTCAAATCTTTGGAAAAAAAAACGTCAAGAATCTGGAAACACCTGGTCCCAACAAAGAGCACCATTAACTCTTGCCTTTCCCTGCCCGCTAGTTTCCCTGTCTATCTTGCTTTGCAATCGTGCTATTCACAAGGCTGTCGTTTGGTCAGGGTGCTGTGGGAAGGCTTGTCTCCACTTCACGTGGCTGCAGCAGGAATGGCTTGACAGAAACCAGAGTACTCCCTCAAGAGGATGGTGCGCTGTCACCCCGTGTCACCCACTGTCAGCCAGATCCAAGGGTAGATGGAGACCAGAAGCAGAAACACCGGCCACATGTAGAGAAGAACTGAGTAGCAAACCTGACCATCTACAGTCTATGTGCAAGGTAGCCTTTGGTTGGCTTTGTGGCTTTGAGATCTGGGGAAGAAATCATACAGCCAGAGCTGAAAACCTACTTCCCTCTTAGGATCTGGTAAGTACCGGGAAGGAAGAGCCCTCACAGTGAGCCCACAGGTCGCCACCTACATCCAGGTGGACAGCATTTCACCCTGTTGTTACAAGTGGTTGCTAGATAGATTATTTGTATCTTTTTTCTCATTTTCTCGGACAAAACACTTGACATTAACAACTTAAGTGTTTGAGGGAGATCCAGTCCATAACGGTGGGGAAATCAGGACTGGTCAGTAGGAGCGTGAGGCTGCTCAACAGGCTGCATCTGCGATCAGGAAGGGGAAGGGGGTTCGTGCTTCACTTGATCTCTCTTCATTCAGGCCAAGAACCCAGCTCACGGAGACCACATTCAAGGTGAGCCTTCCTCCTCATTTAAACCCTTCAGGAGACACTCTCACAGACACACCCAGAGGTTTGTTTTCAAGGTGATTGACAATGAAGACTAACAGTCATGTGACCCCCCCACTGGGGGAGCCTTAGAACCACATGCCTTGTTTCTACCTACCTTCAGCCCACAGGGCTCTTCCTTTTGCTGTACTGGATCAGCCATAATGGCTGAGCCCTGTAAATCTCCAGTGAATCCCCATAGATGTAGTCTCTGGGCTCCTCACACAACATAAAGACTGGACCTCCCCACTCATGGTGGTCAAGGTATAAAAGCAAGCGTCTAGCATCTTAAGAGAGACCCAAGTGATAGCTGTAATGTCTTGTCCCACCCTGCCTCCCAAGTCACATAAAATCCCTTCTGCCAGCTTGTTTTTTGTTTGTTTGTTTTTTAATAAAATCTCAATTGTTCAATTTTACCAATGAAGACTCAGGAGCCAGATGCTGGGGTAAAAACCTGCTAGCTCCAAGAGGCAGAGAAAGCACCCAACTGACCTTCCTCCTCAACTGATGTCCCAACAGGAATGTCACTCTCCCACACCGTCTCAAAAATCCTCCTTCAAACTGAATGCCCCGCCCTTCTGCTGTCTGTGCATCTCTCTATCCATCCTCCTGACTTCTTCTCACCCTCTATGTTTTTTTTCTTAAAAAAAAAAAAAAAAAGATTTATTATATCTAAGTACAATGTAGCTGTCTTCAGATGCACCAGAAGAGGGCGTCAGATCTCATTTCGGATGGCTGTGAGCCATCTATGGTTTCTTGTTGACTTCCTGTTCAATGGTTGTTTGCTCCGCCCCTTGACCTATGATTGACTTTATGTAATCCTGTGTACAGTATTCAGTCAGAAAGCTCTTGTATTAAAGGTGTGTGCTAAGGCTGAGCCATACCACAACTAAAACCAAGTTTTTCTAGGACATAATACAGTGGGGTACGCTAGAGTTCACAGGGTGATCAAATGTCCTGCAACACCAGCTCTTTCGTTCTTTGTGAGACATTCACCAAGGGGAGACTCTGGCATCTCCAGACAGGAATACAACAAGAAGAGCATGTGGTCAGAAATACTATTTAAGTTGGGCAGTGGTGGCGCCCGCCTTTAGTCCCAGCACTTGGGAGGCAGAGGCAGGCGGATTTCTGAGTTCAAGCCCAACCTGGTCTACAGAGTGAATTCCAGGATAGCCAGGCCTGAGCTTGGAAGAGAAAAACAACTGTGTATTTAAAGCTCCCTAAGCCACAGAACCTTTGAAATATCTTTGTAAGCCTTGGGTGTGGTCTTCTCATTTTGAAGTTACTAATACATCAGATTCAACACTCAGCTTTGGAGTTAGAACTCATTGAATCCCAGCTCTGTGGTTTCCTCTGAGAAGGGAGGTCTAAGGTTCCATTGTGTGTAAATACCTCAGTAAAGTTGATAATAAAAATCAATGCACTTGGGTATGGGAGTGCTCAGAGACATGGGGACTTTGCCACCAGCCTGTGGCACACAGCAAGGTTATGTCTCAAAAAGAGAAGAGAAGAAAAGAAAAGAAAAGGAGAAGAGAAGGGAAGAGAAGAGAAGGGAAGGGAAAGGAAGGGAAGAGAAGAGAAGAGAAGAGAAGAGAAGAGAAGAGAAGAGAAGAGAAGAGAGTAAGAAAGAGAAAGGAAAGAAGAAAAAGAAATCTCCATTCTTTCACACATTCCCTCCCCTGCCCTCCTGTAACAGGGCCTGGGTAACAGGCTTGCCTGGCCTAGCACAGAATGCAGCCAGTACTCTGGCTGAAAAGGAGAATCATCCAAGCAGGTGTGCTATCCAACCCGTGGCTGGGGTTAGCTATGAATGTGGCCCAAAACAAAGTCATGGTTTTCCTCCCCTAGAGGGGAGTAGAGGAGCTCCCCAACTTGCGATGATTCCAGCAGCTAACCATGGCTCTTTGCTCCTGGGTCACCCCATTGGACCTGGGTTTAGAGTTCTGCCCTTGCTGCCATCCAGATTCTGACTCATTCACCTCGTCACCCTTGCCACAGCAGAAGCCCAGCCAGTTCAAAGGCTTGCCTGACCGGTCTCTGCCATACTTGATTGTCATGCGTGCATGTGCTTGACTGCACTTGGAAAGCTGAGTGCACTGGAGAATCTCTGCTCTAGGTTTGCCTCCGATGTCTCCAGACCGTGTTCCTCTCCCTGCTGCTGCTCCAAGCCTCAGATTCTGAAGCCGACAACTAACTACTGGTTCACCAGATCAGTGCAGACAATGCAGGGGTGTGGACAGAGTTGGGTGGGAAGCTCTTGCCTTGCCAACTCATTCCGGGTTCTACTAGAATAGCCCAGGTTTCTCCCACATCCTCCAGCTGGCTGGCTGGTTACCCCCCAATCTAGAACTCCTAGAGGATCCAGCTCTGGGAACAACCCAAGAAAGCTAAGCTCAGGGCCACCCTTTGCCTGACCGTCACTGTCACTTCCTGTTCCTTCAAAAACTGACTGCTGGAGACCTTGGAGCAAAACAGCAATGCCCATGAGTAATGTCTAAGCCTGCACAGTAGTTGTAGGCTCCGAGGATCAGTCACTAGAGATCTAATGTCGTTATTATGAAGCCGTGAGAGCTGGGTTTATTTTTTTCTTCAAATATTTGAGTGTCTATTTATGACCTGGCACTGTGTGAGAACTAGACAGTCATAAGCGACACTGGCCCCGTCCACGTGAGTCTTATAAAAGAAGGAAAAATGGGATGATCAAATTAATCAGACTCGGTGTCCTGTTAGTATGTGCGGCTTTGATGTCCTTAGGTATTAGTTTAAAAATAGTTTAAAGACCTGTGAGGTGGTGGAGAGAGGAAAGTCACCTTCTATCAAGCCTGATACCCCATGTTTGTTTTTCTGGAACTCATAGTATAGGAGAGAACTGACTCCCCAAACCTCTGACCTCCACATGCCTCATAGCGCTCTCTCTCTCTCTCTCTTACACACACATAAATGTAAAAAAAATGTATTTGTAATCACCCAAACAAATAAATACATACATAATGTTCCAAGATACCATCTTCACAAAACCAAAAACCCACAGGAGTTTTGTTGATCTGCTCAATGATGTACCTATAAGAAGCCCTTATACATATTAGGCACTAAATGAATATTTGTTGAATGAATGAATGAATGAATGAATGAATGAATGAATGCCATAAAATTACTTTTGAAAAGTTAGAGATAAATGTTCTGAGGAAGAACTATTTGAACTGCTGTTTGAAATAAGCTCGATTTTCTTAGTTCAAACTCTACTGTGTGTATTTATAGCCAAATTGTCAGGAGACTAATTTATACACTAGAAAACATTTATTATTTTGCTGTGAGAGATAAACCTGATTTAATATTTCCTTGGGAAACATCCCTCCAAAAAACTGCCAAATTGAACTATCTTTGGAATTATTGGAGTTTTCTTAAGAGGAGCAGCGCTTAGGGGCAGCCTCTTGGGGAGCCTCTTGGGGAGCCAGGTTATATTAGAAGACTCAAATGAATGATGCGGGAATGAACAGAACAGAAAATGAATAGATTTAAATGGCATTTGTGCAGCTGACACCAAGCTCTTTTCATAGTTGGGGCAGTCTTATGAGAGCAATGGTCTCCCCTTGTTTGAGTTGTACCAAGGAATCACCGAAAGTCATATATCCTAGATTTCAAACTGTGAACTATAGTTTTTAGAAATCTAGGAAGGGCAGGTAAGATGGCTAAGTGGTTTAAAGCACTTGATAGCAGTTCTGAGGGCCTGAGTTCCATCTCTGTATATACACACACAGTAGAAGAAGGGAACCAATCCCTGCGAGGTGTCCTTTGACCTCTTTATCCTCACTAAGGCTCAAACCACCACCATCACCACCACTGCCACCATCAAAATAATAAAATGTAATTTTAAAAAATTTTTTTAAATAAAGAAGCTTGGGAAACCCCAGAACCATATTACTTTCCTGCCATGATGTTAATCTTTCTTGTCTTCGTTCCTCTATCAACTTCCTCTCAGTTCCTCTCACCGCTTTCAACTCAGGAGCCCGTGAGGTACAGCTTTACAGTATGTTGTGGTTTGGGTATAAAAATGTTTTATTTAAAGGCTCATGGATTCAATGCTTGATGCTGGAAGTCTGGGAATCAGGACTCATAGGGAGCACTGAGCCAGGGAGCACTGAGCCATGGAGCACTGAGCCAGGGAGCACTGCCATTTAGGTAAAAGATTTACTAGAAGAGATATTAATGCCACAGAGAGACAACATGACAGGGTCCCATGTGGCAGTGTTAGGGAGCGGGGCTCCTTACAGATTCCCAGGGAAGGCTAGGTTCCATGATCTAGGAGGAACACTGGCATAAAAGCCAGAGGCCTCGCAGCCACAAAGGCATCTCCTACAAGAGGACCTAATTGAGGACTGCCTGAGAGACCAAGAATTGTTGACACAGACAATGGCCAGCCAATCAGGAACTGCCGTTTAGAAGAGATGCTTTCTTGGGACCAATGGGGTGCCGGTGGAGGGTATTAAAGGAGCTTGCAGCAGCTTCAGACGAGGTCTCTCACCTGCTACAGGAGTCTGCGTCACCTCACCTCCAACCCTCAAGGGCAGGTAAGGTGGAGCATCAGGTAGTCCAGGGCACGGGCAACGCCATGCCACTTCGTTGATGAGAAATTCATGATGCTCTGATTGCTGGCTGCCAGGGGCATAAGGGTAGGTTTTGCATTTGGAGGAAAGAATGTATAATCTGGAGGATGTGGGGGAAGAACGGGCCATTTGGGTGCCGTGTCTCCATCATAGCAGTGTGGCCCAGCTTGAAGTCTATTAGCCTGGGCCCTGTACATAGAATCCATGCTGAAATGGAGAGAAGGGCACAGCTGCATGTGCTATGACCTGAGCAGCCTTCAGTCTAGGATCCAACAAGCTGCCAGCCAGGGAGTTCTGAGCAGAGCTTGCAAATACCACGAGAGCAGTAACTTCTACAGTAGATTAGTCTACTGACAGACCTTAGATGGGTGGGCTCCTGGGAGGTGGGGCCTGGGCAGAGGAGGCAGATCTGTGGAGAAATGCCTTTCCCTCCGGGCACTCTCACGGATGCACACTGCTACCTGAGAGCTAACCCACTTTGTTCCGCCATGTGCTCATGCTATGCTGTCTCGTTATGTGGGGGCCAAGAAGCAACAGAGCCAAGAAACCACGGATCCAGCCCTTCCTCCCTTAAACTGCGTTCTTGTTACAATGGAAGCTAACTGACACATAGTTACAAGAACTCTATTCGCCCTGCATGCCATCCCCTGCATCCCCTGGGAACGTGTACACAGAGACGTCCATTATCACTCTGGCTACCCTAAGGCAAGCATATAAGTCAAACGAAAGTTGAGTCCGAGGACAATGTTGGTTCGGGAGTGACCTGGACCCAAGAGAATCCCTCCTTTGCTGAGCTAGGAAGATAAGATGGAAATGTGTTCAGGTGAGCTCCAGCAGGTATTAGAAGACAGTGTGTGGAGCATGTCGGTCTCTTTTCTATTGCTATGACACCCCACCACAAACAGACAACCCATAGAAGAAAAACATAAGAGTCTGTCAAGGCAGGGAAACACGGCATCAAGATGCAGACACGGTGGCTAGAACAGGGAGTTGATGGCTCACATTGTGAATGGCAGGCACTAAGCCGGGGAAAGACAGACCGCTGTGAGGAAAAGTGGGAGGTCTCGAGCACTGTCTATCCTTTGAAAACCAGATGTTCCTCGCAGGGGACTTCCGGCAGCCAGACACCAACAAATTATTTCCTACAGTCAACAAGAAGCTGAGGAACTTCAGACATTGCAGGCCCACAATTACCCTGTGAGATGGAGGAAATAACTATCAAAGGAGCTGTGAGGGGTGGGGAAGAAGCCATGGGTTACCTCATCGCCACACTGGGACCTCGTGGGCAAGGGACAGCCTTCCTGCACTGTTGCTGCTGGCTGTACACTTCCCCCTCTTCTGTGACTTGTACTTCCTGTGTAAGCAGAATCTGTCTAGAATTAAATCTCTCCTCAAAGAAATATACTTTCATCACCGTGTGTTAATTTTCTCCTGTGGCATCGTCATGTTACCTCAGGGCTACTGCTCACCCTCGTGGGACTAGTGGACAAAGAAGAAATGGTGTTCCATACACTTTACTTTCCTCTGTTGGAATCTTGTCATAAGAAACAGACTCTGGTGGATTCAGACCCTTTAGTGCCACCTACAGGAAAACCTCGAAGCCTAGGATGGGAATGGCTCCCCGGAGTTGAAATCCTGGGTCAAACCAAGCAGTTGGAGCTCTGCCTATTTCTCTGCTTCTTTCAGGGAAATTTCTGGTGTTTTCTGAGCACCGGGTGTTTCCACCGTTTCCATAGCGTCATTTCCTGTGGGATTATAAGACACCATATGTGTAAAGTATGACTCTATAGCCATCAAATCATATGGGCTGTACAAGAAGGACAGGCATGTGTTACAGTGTTGAAAACCTCCAGATGAGACAGGCGGATTTCTGAGTTCGAGGCCAGCCTGGTCTAAAAAAGTGAGTTCCAGGACAGCCAAGGATACACAGAGAAACCCTGTCTCGAGAAAGAAAGAAAGAAAGAAAGAAAGAAAGAAAGAAAGAAAGAAAGAAAGAAAGAAAGAAAGAAAGAAAGGAAAGAAAGAAAGAAAGAAAGAAAGAAAGAAAGAAAGAAAGAAAGCAAGCCTACAGACAAAGAAGCAGCCATGTTATGGCAGCTGTAAGGTCCCTGTCACAGAAAGGCAGCCACACCAGAGAGACAGCCAAGACGATCTCCAAGTCTGTGGACAGGAAATGCCAGATCAACCAGATAACTGAGCAGGGGAGAGCTTTGTGACAGGAGAGCTTTGCCTCTCCTGGAAGAGTCTCCACAGAGCCTGCTCTGACACCAGGCTGCCATCCCTTCCAGGCAACCCTAGGGCCTATCCTAGGAAGAGGAAGGAAATGAGCGCCCAGGGTCATCTGGATGGTTTTCTCCTCTGTGTTGATGTTGGGCATCAGCTTGACTGCGGCAAGAGCTGTACTCAGCATCTCCACATCCCAAGGCCAAGCTGACTCAACTAACAAGTGGGCCTAGAAATCATTAAGCCAGCCTAATTGAAACTAATTCCAAGTTCCTCACAGCCCTAAATTGCACAGAAGAGCACACAGAGCAGCCTTACAGCTGTACACGAAGCCAGGCTCAAATCGCGTTATTTATTTGGTTACCAATAAAAAGTGGCAGAGTTAGGACTCAAAGTTCCATCTTCCAATTCCATTTCCTCCCAAACTGCAGAGAAGGGCAATTTAGCCTCATTGAGCACACACGACACAGGAATTCTGTTAAAAGGCTTTATTGCTTTAATCTGCAGAAGCCGAAAGAGAAAGGAGTAGTATCCAGGCCAGCATCACCCAACAGCAAGGCTTAAAGATGATGGATCATTTGTGTTTAAAACCTTCCATTTCCATGAATAAAGACAAAAGGCCAGATCGTTTAGCAAATAATAAGGAAAATCCTACTTATTAAAGCCTGTGAAATATAATCAGAGATTGTGTGTGTGTGTGTGTGTGTGTGTGTGTGTGTGTCTTAAAAGGAAAAACCAAACTCTCAAAATCATCTGTTGGGCTGCCAAGAAGGCTCAGTTAAAGGCACATCCTGCCAACCTGAGTTCAGTTCCCAGGATTCGCACGCACAGTTGAAAAGAAAGAACTGACTCCTCTAAGGTTCCCATAATTGTTCTCTGACCTCCACGTGTGCCTCATGGAACAATACAAATCAACAAACAAAGGAACAAGTAGATAAATAATGCTAACTTAAAAATTATTTGTTTAAGAATAATGAACCTGAAGAAAATTATTCAACTCAAAAAATGTTTTAAAATCTAAGGAAAACAGAAAGGCAGAATTAACACTCTAGTCAGTTACCTATCCCTGTGGGTTCTGCGTCTGTGGCTCCAACTATGATTGACAAGGTCTGGGGGACGCCATTGTTCTGGCCGTATCCTGATGTGTCACCACCGTTCTCTAAACATTACAGCAGAACAACTGTTGCGTGGCTTTGTCAGTGGTTTTGGATATCCTAAATAATCTAAGCCAGGCGGTGGCTGCGCACGCCATTAATCGCAGGACCTGGGAGGCAGAGGCAGGCGGATCTCTGACCTCAAGGCCAGCCTGGTCTACAGAGTGAGTTCCCGCTCAGTGTCACTCAATGAGGCACTGGCAGAAGAAAGAAAGGGAAGAGGGGGTGAGGTGTAGGAGGGATGGGATGGATCCCCGGAAACCAAACAAAGCAAAAGAAAAATAGAAAAAAAATCTGCTAGCCTAGTCAAGAAAAGAAAAGCACAATACTCTAAGCTGAGATTGAAAAGATGTAGTGGCATGAACACATATAAGAAAGCATCATTTTTTTTAAAAAAAGATTTATTTATTTATGTATGTGAGAACACTGTAGCTGTACAGATGGTTGTGAGCTCTCATGTGGTTGCTGGGAATTGAATTTTTAGGACCTCTGCTTGCTCTGGTCGGCCCCACTCGCTCTGGTCAACTCCACTTGCTCAGTCCCAAATATTTATTTATTATTATACATAAGTACACTATAGCTGTCTTCTGACACACCAAAAGAGGGTGTCGGATCTCATTACAGGTGGTTGGTTATGAGCCACCATGTGGTTGCTGGGATTTGAACTCAGGACCTTTGGAAAAGCAGTCAGTGTGCTCTTACTCGCTGAGCCATCTCACCAGCCTGGAAAGTATCTTTTTTTTTTTTTATTTTGTAACTACATTTAAGATTTTTAATCTCATATGCATCTGTGTGAGTACCCTACGCCATGGCCCACTCAATGGAGATCATAGGAAAACAAGCAGGACTCATTTCTCTTCCTCTACTGGTAGATTAGCTGAGGTCTTCAGTCTTAACAAGCACTTTTACACACTGAGCTATCTAACCAGTCCGGCAAAGTACAGCTCTTAGAAAAGGAATCATTTGTGGGCTGAAGAGATGGCTCAGTGTGTAAAGAGAGCTTGCCACACCAAGCACCAGGACTTGAGTTTATCCCAGGTATAAAATTAGAGTTGGAAGTGCTCTCCCCATCACTGGAAGGCAGAGTCAGGAAGGTTCAAGGGCTCTAAGGCCAGCCAGTTTAGCCAACTGGTGAGCTCCAGGTCCAATGAAAGATCCTACCTCAGAGCCACGCTCAACTTAAATGGATTCTCCCCAGCACCCAAACTCAGGGGGTACTCAGCCTGTACTCGCCCACTGAACCATCTCCCTGCCCCTCTCAATAAACGATTCTGCAGGAAAATGCAAAATATCAAAATTCATTCAAATAGAAGCAGACATCTCAAGCATACCAATCTTAGGCAAGAAAGAAATCCCACAACAACCAACGAAGAGGAAAGAAATGGAGGGCGGAAGGAAGAGAAGAAACCAGAGGAAATGAACAGAACTGAAATCTTAGACCACTCTGGAGTTAAGGCATACCCTTCCAGGACCCAGACACTGGTCCTTAGCTGTCAATCAATGAGCAGTGTTTGGCTCTGCTAGACTGTAAACACTGTGGTGTGATCAAATTAGTTGCCTTTTTTTCTCTTGAGAAAGACAAGAAAGAGTTAAAAAAATAAGTTCTACGAAATAGTGCACATACCCATTACTTATGGTTCCTGTGACCCACCCTGCCCCTGGGCACCACTGGCCGATATTGATCCAGGAGGTCAAATAGAGCAGAGGAGACAGACAGGGGGTTCAGAAGCCCTGTGAGTGACCAGGACCAGCTTTGGGAAAACCGATCAACTTTACTTAGAGTGATTCAAGGATTGTATAGTTTTGGAGGTAGAAATACCCAGGGTGGGCAAAGGTCATTGGCTGAAGGCTTGAGGTACAGAGATGCCTCCTTAGCATGGAGACACATCCTAGGAATCTCAGGGGTTAGCTGAACCGGTCCTTAATGGGAGAAAAGGAGTTGACCCTGTAATGTTAACTAAGGCTGACACACTGCAGGCATGTGGGGGTTAAGATCAGAGAGGGGGAGGCCCTGCTAATAAAGGAGCCCTCCATTTTGCTCTGAGCCCAGAAGGTTATCTGGACAATGGTAGACTTTGACCTTAATTAGCTGGGCACAGTTCCTAGCCTTTAAATGTTACGAACATGTTGTTGTTGTTGTTGCTGTTTTTTATTATTATTATTATTATTATTATTATTATTATTATTATTATTATTAAAAATAACACCACTGTCCTGAATACTGGCCCAGAAACCACTGACCTGATTTGACGAGGACAGAAGGCCATTCTCAAGGAAGCATTGGTACATGTCAATACATTCCTTTGGTTCCCTCTGCTACCGTGAAAGGCAACCCTTCCTCACATACCTGTACCCTTCGCCCATTAAAACCGAGCAGCGGGGTCTGTGGATGCATCTCACTTGTGAGAGTGCTTGCCTAGTGTGCACAAATCCCGGTGTAGTGGCACACACTGTAATCCTAACCCTTGGGAAGTAGCAGTAGGAAACGCAGACGTTCAAGGTCATTATTGGCTACATAATGAGCTTGAGACCACCCCAAGCCATAATCAACCCTATCTTAAAAGTAAAATAAAGTAAAGCACTGGTCCCAGAGTGTGAGTTCGGAACCAGCAGCCAGAGTTTTCCCAGCAGTGCTGGAAATTCTCAGTTGAGGACCAAAACCCCAGACCTGCCATTACAGCAGCTAAATGTTTATAGCTTTCATAAAATTAGTATATTGAAATCCTACTTTTTAAAGTAATGGTGCTCAGAGCTGGGGTCACCAGGGGAACCCCTGTGGTGGCATTAGTTCCATATCCAAGATCCCAGAAAGCTGTGTCCCATGACCAACATGTAAGCTCAGCAAAAAGACACTGGCCATAAACCAGGTGACATCACTAACCTCCAGAAGAGTGATAAACAGATATCTGCTGTTTAAGCCACCAGTATGTGGCACTGTCGTAAGACTCTGACTGATCAAAGACATCGGAGTAGGGCCCAGTAATGACACATGGAGGCCACTGGTGTCATCTTTAACCCTCTCAGCCTTATAAGTGGGGGCAGGGTCTCTCAGTTGAATGCAGAGCTCACTGATTTGACCAGGCTAGATGGCCAGCTTACTCCAGGGATCTCACCTCTGCCTGAGATTATAGGGGGTCACTTCCCCCACTCAACATTTATGTGGGTGCTAGGAATCTGAACGCCAGCCCTCACACCTGCACAGAAGAACTTTACCCGCTGAGCAGTCTTCCCAGCCCGTGTGGAATTTTTGCCCTGTTGTGTTGTTGAGACATAATCCTTCTCTGTAAGCCAGGCTCATCTTGAACTTGTGATATTCCTGCCCGGGCCTTCTCAGTGCTGGAGTCACAGGTGTGAGCTTCTGGGCCAGGTAATCTGTTTTCACAAACCCCACTCAGGGGTGGGTTTGTGACCGAGGTGACTCTGGCTCATTCTCCACTCTGAGAAGAACAGGAGACATGATTCCAATGATCCCCTTGTCTCCGTCAGAGCACACATTCTGTTGTGGCTTTGATGCTTCTCAGAAGGAAAAAATTCTACCCCTTTGAGTATACACACACACACACACACACACACACACACACACACACACACAGCTATAAATAGCACACACTTGCTTACCCCAGCTGGAGGTCCAACCCATGTAGACATCCATCAGCAGTTGCTGTGACATACCAGCCTCTGATAGAACAAATGAATTTGTGTGCATAGGGGACAGGGTGGATATGACCTTCTAAGCCTTGATGACTGAAATTAAAAAGCAGGTTTGCAGCAGGTTTGTTTGGGGGAAACAAGGGTGATCCACCTCTAGTTCTTTTCCTTGATGAGGGGAGCTAACCCGTTCACAGCCACAGCCTTCTGCTCCGACTGGATTGAGGATTTAAAGATGAAGCAAGACCTAGGCTAAGGCAGTAAAACTGGAAGGGCCAGAACCCTGGCTCCTTTCCCTGAGCTCAACTACTGAGTCACCACATGACCTCAGAGCATTATTGAAGCTTACTGCCGCTTGATACTCCTGTGTGTGCAACAGACAGACAGGATAACAGTTCTCCTTCCTTACAGACACCGGTAGGTGGGGGTCGTCACAGGAGCTGGCCTTGGGTAGGTCTCTGCCTACTTGCTCTGGACTTGGAAAGATGAGAGAGAGAAAGAGAGAGAGAGAGAGAGAGAGAGAGAGAGAGAGAGGTTGGCACTGGAAAGACCCACCCCTAGCTCATGCATATGCATGCTCTAGGTTCGTTCTTCTGACTCTGAGGAAGCCGAGGAAGAGGAAGGGTGATTTTCATGATTTTCAATTACTCCACGGCTACCTTGGTGAAAGTTTTTGAACCCCAAATAAGGGTTCAAAATGCAGAACAGCAATGGAGAGACTAGAAGGGCATCAGAGGACCCTGTCCCCTCCCCTGGACAATCTCCCTGCCAGCCCTATGACAGTCCAAGAAGCCACTGGGCTTCCTGTGAGGAAGCCATTGTGACATTAGGAGGGTCTTGTCAAGCAGTTTCTTCACTGTTCATCCCTTGCTGCATCTGGGTCTTTAATATGCATTTGTTTATTGAAGGAAAGGTTAACTCTCCCTTTAAGGGCGTGCCTGGCCCACATAAGAGCCAAGTCTACTTGCTACTTAACAGCTGACTGCACAGGCTCAGAGTTAATCCCCAGCTCACACAGGCCAAGTCTGTGGCTCCAGGCAATGTATGATTCCATTGTTTTTGATTCTCCACCCTCCCTCCCCCATAATAAACCAGGCTCAGAGAGAAGTAATGACCAGAGTCTGTACCAGGTCTAGAACACTCGTCGTTGATATGCTAAGGTATTAAGTGACCATCACTCCATCTAAGCATCCAGAAACCTTCAAAACCAGATAATGGATCTGGGCTATAAATAGCATTCGGGCATCATCCTTGAAGGATGAAGACCAGACTGACATGCAGTTCAGCTTTTTTCCTTCTGTTACTAAACTCAACTGCAAACCCCAAAAGAAAATCAAAAAGCTGTTGAAAGAAAGGATAGTGTCATTCTGCCCCCCAAATCCCACCTGAGTCCTACCAGGATTACAGCCTACCTTAGAAAGCTCCAGGGAGGGTGGACACCCTCAGAGTCTCCTAACACATCTCTCAAGAAACTTAGTCAAAGGTGAAGATGGAGCTCATTGGTAGAGTGTCCATCTAGTCTCCTCAAAGACCTGGGTTCAATCCCAGCACCCCATAAACCAGGTATAATGGTATACATGAGCATGCACACACGCTCACACACACACACACACACACAGAGAGAGAGAGAGAGAGAGAGAGAGAGAGAGAGAGAGAGAGAGAAATCCAATCAAGACTTTACAGTTGCTTATTTATGAGAAAGGCCTTGGTTTGGATCCATCCATTTTACAAATGATAATCTGGCTTAGCATGGTTATACACAGCTGTACTCTCATCCATGTTGGGGATGAAGGAAGAATATTAGGGTGAGGAAATCAAGGTTAGCCTCAGCTATGAAGTGAGTTTGAGTCTAGCCTGGGATACACAAGACCTCATCACACAGAATTGGGAATAAAATAGCAATAATTAATAATGATAATGGCTGCCATTTATTTCCGGATTTACGTGCAGGTTCAATGGTCTCCATGACCCATTGAAACAGGTATCATAACCACCTCCATCTCAGAGTGAGAGCCGTGACCAAGCAAGATTGAGAAATCAGACAGTTTTTTCTTTTTTTTAAGGATTTGAGATTTCTCTGTGATCCCTGACCCTGAAGTTGCCAGCACTGTAGAATTGGTTTCCGGAAAACTCAGATACCCTGAAAAGACAGCTGACATAGTAGTTCAGCTGACGAGGACAACATTGATAGCTTGTCCTTTTTTCTTTTTAATGCAGTTGCAGGATGTACACAGTGGCAGCCATATGTATCCCCAGAAGGCTGAGGATCCAGGCCAGCACAATCACACAGAAAGAACTTATCTCAAATGAAACTGAAAAACAAGCCAGAGGTACATACAAAATGCAAAGGCAAAGCTGCCATTAATAACATCTAAAATGATGTTAAATTAATATCGGCGTGTAATCGGCCAGACTCCACTTCCCGCTGAGAATATACATTAGTAGTTGAATCTGCATATTTCTAATAAAAATGAGTTTCAAAATGACTTGAAGAAATGTGATTGTTTCTGATATTTTTTTCCGTTGATAAAACTGAGACACAGAGAGACAAGTGACTCCCCAGAGGCCATAGCTACTGTGATAGCCCAGAGCCTGCCCTCCTCCGCTGGGCTTTGAATCTTTCAGAAACAAGACATCTGTGCCCCCAAACAGAGAGGTGACATAGAGGATTTGACCCCTGTCATCATCCTGTCTTAATTAACCTGGCTGGAAATATTAACTTTGGGGGATATACACAGAAAAAGTCAAATGTCTGTAGTTGTCATAGTTACTGTCACTGCTGTGATATAATTCCAGACCAAAAACGACATCAAGGGGTAAAATGGTTTGTTTGGCCTTACAGTTCTGGAGGTATATAGTCCCTCCTGGTGGGAAAAACATGGCAGTGGGCAGGGAAGGCATGGTGGTAGGTGCTAGAGGTTGGCTGGCATCCACATTCAAGAAGCAAAGCACAAACAGGAAGTAGAGCCAGGCTACATAGCCTCAAGGCCCTCCTCCGGAAACTCATTTCCTCTAACTAGGCCCCACCTCCTCAGTGTTCCACAATCTTCCCAAAGTAACTCACCAACCGGGGACAAAGTGTTCAAACACATGAATCTAGGTGGGACATTTCACATTCAAACCATATCAGTATTTGGTATGTTGTTTCTTTAGCCTTTGGCTTTGTTTGTTTTTTTTTAATTTTTAATTATGTGTATCTGTGGAGTGGATATATGTATTGCGTGCCTGTAGGGGCCTCTGGGTGTGAGTGGAGATCACAGACTTGAGATCACCCTCTAATTGGAGTTACAAGCAGTTACAAGCTGCCCAGCATGGGGGCTGGGAACTCCACTGTAAGAACAATGCCTGCTCTTAACTGCAGAGGCCTGTCTTCAGCCTCTGAGATATTGTTATCACACTCATTTAAAAAACAACATTACATAAAATAATACTTTAATTAAAAAATATTGCTTTTTAAAGATTTATTTATTTATTTATTTATTTTATGTATATGAGTACACTGTAGCTGTCTTCAGACACACCAGAAGAGGGCATCAGATCCCATTACAGTTGGTTGTGAGCCACCATGTGGCTGCTGGGAATTGAACTCAGGACTTCTGGAAGAGCAGTCGTGCTCTTAACCACTGAGTCATCTCTCTAGCCCCTTTAGTTGCTTTTCAAAATAGGGTATCACTATCTTAAACTGGGCTCACTGAGATGGACCTGTCTCTGTCTGAAAGCTGGGATTAAAGGCTTAATACCACCACACACACTCAGCAACTCTTTGGTGATCTTTAAAACACTGAATTGAGGAGCCTGAAGAAATGTCTCAACAGTTAGGTGCTGGCTGTGCTGGCAGAGGGCCAGAGCTCAGTTCCCAGCACCCACACCAGGCTGTTCCCAACTGCCTGCTGCTCCAGAGGAATTGATAGCCTCTTCCTGCCCTACCAATGGACATACCCACTCACAGAGACACACAGGCACATAAGAAAAACAAATAAAATATATGTTTAAAAAAGAAAACCGTTGAGAGGTCTTCTTTTAAGGACTGAGAACTGAGTCTACTTTCTTTGTCTCGGACCATTTCTATACAGGCTTCCAAAATATTGCCTGGGATCATTTCAAGTTGGTAGATCCTTCTCAAAAGATTCCTTCCTCAAAATGACTTCAGAATTGTATTCAGTCTCCCTTATCAGGATACTGCTCTTGCTTTTTGAAGACTTTCAAGGGATAAAAAGCTTTTGCCTCAAAAACAAACCAAAACAGCACAAAATCAAATAAAGAAGTTTTAAAAAAACCACAAGGAGTTAAAACAACAACAACAACAACACTAGCATTACCTTGTAGCAAACAATGCTGATGAAAACAAACAGAACCTGTAATTGTTATTGTTATTTTGCTGTTATTTATTGTTATGTAGGACAGGGCTCCTGCATCCCATGCTGCCTTTGAACATTCTGTGTAAAGAGGAGTAAGTATGGATTTGTGACCGGTCCATCTGTCCAATCCTGGGATCACAGGTGTGTGGCCACCACTCCTAGTTTGTGGGCTGCAGATCAAAGCCAGAGAGAGCCTCCTCTGAGGTACAACCCTCACACCCACCAAGCCTGTTCTTTTTAAAGCTGTTGAATTGTTCATACTTGGAGAATTCCTTACAGGGGTCCCTCGCAAAAGCTCGTGAGTCGCCTCCACTCCACGTGCAAATGTCGGTGCCACGAATAATTCTCTCGTATTCATTCCAGCTTCTAGGGTTCAACGAGTACAAACTTTGGCATCAGCCTCTGCGTGCTCCGGGTGCTTGGGGCTATAAGAGAATGTTCCCTTAGGCGAGCTGAGGCCTGTCCCAAACAACTAGGCTTTGACCAAGCCCCAGTCCTGAGCTGAGCCCCCTAGCCAGCTGAGGTGGCTTCCACCCCTTCCGGTTCCTCAGCAGCCTGCTCCTTCTCTCCACACCGCCTCAATGCCTTCCTCTCACAACATTCAAGATACTCGGGCAAATATGTTTATTATTCATCTCCCAGGTTGCACTTTCTAGAATTTCACGGCATTTTTTTTTCTACTTTGCATTGTGGGTTAAAGAGGCTTTGTGGACTTGGCCCAGGCTATTATTCCCAGTGTGCACAAGGAAAGTTTTCTTCTTTGTAGAGTGGGGACTTCCTGACCAGCCTGCCAGTATCGAGGCTAAAGGCCTCTTTTTCAAGGGGCTAACGGGTTCTCTTTTCAAATCTGGGAGGCCCTTTAAAAACTAAGTTTGAGGTAGAGAGCTATGAATACGGTTTCATGGTAGAGAGGAGCTGAGAAACAGGCCGTCTGGTTTGATTTGCTTTGAATACTTTTCCTAATTGGAGGGCGATGGCAAGTGGGCTATGACGATGATAAGGTCACTAGTTGATCTCTTCCGTGGGAAAGTAGTCACTAGTCTAAGGCAATAGAAAGGGAACAAGCTTAATCATTAACTTTAGCACCTATAGTAGATATGAGCACCTACGAACCTCTGGCCCTGTTCAGGTGCCATCTCTGACAGGTCAAGAAAAGTGTGTGGGTTATAGAATAAAACAAGCACACAAAACCTTGTTTTTTGTTTGTTTGTTTGTTTTGTTTGTTTGTTTTTTCTTTGTTTGTTTTTACTTTGAGATAGGGTTTCTCTGTGTCCCCTTGGCTGTCCTGGAACTCACTCTATAGACCAGGCTGGTCTTGAACTCAGAAATCCGCCTGCCTCTGCCTCCCAAGTGCTGGGATTAAAGGTGTGCGCCACCACTGCCTGGCTCACACAAAACCTTGTAAGGTAGCGGCAAGCATCATGATGAAAATTGCATAAGCGGAATCTTGACTACCGTGTCTGTGTGTGTGTGTGTGTGTGTGTGTGTGTGTAAGGGTGACTGTGGCTGGGCACCTAGGGAACTATCTGAGGAAGCACCTCCCACACTAAAACCAAAAACCAACTATGGCAAGCTAAGAGAAGGACATGCCAGGCAGATAAAACAGTGTCTGCAAAGGCTCCGACTGTTATGGGCTACAGTTTGAGTTTAATCAGGGAACAAAGGACCAGTGTGGCGAGTGTATAAAGTCTGATTAGGGGGCAGTTCACAGAGATGAAGAGGGGTCCAGTGTGCCAGTTCATGTTTGACCCCCAAGCACTCAGGCATCTGAGGCCTTATCTAGGGCAGTAATTTATGAAATACCATCTTTCTTTCTTTCTTTCTTTCTTTCTTTCTTTCTTTCTTTCTTTCTTTCTTTCTTTCTTTCTTTCATTTTTCGAGACAGGGTTTCTCTGTGTAGCTCTGGCTGTCCTGGAACTCACTTTGTAGACCAGGCTGGCCTCAAATGCCTACTCAGAAATCCGCCTGCCTCTGCCTCCCGAGTGCTGGGATTAAAGGCGTGCACCACCACGCCCGGCTGAAATACCATTTTTCTACTCCAAGAAGAAGACATGAGCCTGGTGATAGTCAAGATAATGGTGGCTGTTGTGTCCTGAACACTCACACTGTACTTGGATGTCTGTAAAGTGCTTTCTTGTGTTTGGTTGAATAATCTCAAGCATGTCTCTATGGAGCAGAAGCTACTGGAATTTCAATATTATATAAAAAGGAGATGAAGCCTAGAAAAGTAAAGAAACTTGCCTGTGACCGGGAGAGTTTGTAATAACCCCATTTTTATAGCTATATGAGCCCAAAATAGCTATTATTAGAAAGCCGTTTTAATAAGCATAAAAAGGAAAATAAAATTAATTAAGATTGCACTACCCTGATAGAACCATTGTGTTAACATTTTGGTTTATATTTTCCAACATATTCCAAGTAGGCATTTGGTTTCTTTTAACTATTATTATTAACTATTGCTTTCTTTTTAAAAAATAAAAATATATAGCTAGCATGTGTGTTTCTGTTTGGGTATGTGTGTTTATACCCATACACAGAGGTGTCATGCCACTGTACACATATGAAGAGGTCGGAGGATAACTTTCAGAAGTTGCTTCTCTCTTACCCCGCAGGTCGCAGGCATTAAACTCAGGATGCCAGGTTTGGCAGCGAGAGCCTTTTCCCTCCTAGACACTTCACCCGAGCCCTTGACTACTGTTATCAAATGGATACACTTGTCTTCTTTCAGTGCAACAGTTCCTGGTATAGTTTGTTTATGCTTTTATCATTACCTTTGAGAACCGAATGATACTATGAAAACAACACTAGACTCTTAGAAAGTTAATTTATATGAAATATTACTTAAGAATAGAGTTCATTTCAAAAAAAAAATACAGATTGCTACCAGCAAGGCAGAGCTGCTCCCAGCTCCAGGGAAACGGAGGCTGGAGGATTGCTGTGAGTTTGAGGCCACTCTAGGATGCACAGTGTAGTAAGATCTTGTCTCAACAACAGAAATAAGGAAGGGTCTGGTTAATGATGACGATCCATGAAACACAGCGAGTGGACCTTCCTCCATAAATGTGGTAAGCACCTGCCCCACAAAGTGACACAGAATAAGATGTCCCAGCACTCTCTGGGTGCCCAGACGAAGCAGGTTATGACAGTGTCTGCGGTAGGCAGCTGAAGCCCATTTTCCACAAAAATCCTAGCACTCCAAAGCAGACTGTGCAGAGATTTGAGTATGTTGAGCCCAACCGCAGGTCTACGAGAGATACAAGTATTATGAACTGGGGTAACAAGAAGAGAAAGGACCAATCAGTCAAGTTCTAGCCAATTTTGTTATGAAGAAAATAAAATCATGACTTTATAATCACATGCAAAACATGACTGGAAGAACACAGACCACATGATTTAGAGTGAAGACTGTTAAGAATGGAAAGGATTTTTACTTCTTTTTAATATTCTTTCTTTCTAGTATCTCTGCCACGACTGTTTTTCTTCTCAAAGTGGTACTAACTTGCCATTCAGAAGTATAGGTTAGAACTAGATCATTTTTGGAATTGAGTGTAGTCCCCAAGTTACCACTAACTACTAACCTTCTCTCAGCATTCACAGTTCAGAGTGTCCTGTCAGATGCAAGATGCTCCCCGGAGGGTCATGGTCAGCCCAGGCCTCATCTACTCACGGTGCGTTTGGGAGCCAGGCCCCCTCACTGGCAGAATGGCTTCACCTGCCAGTGTGCTTGCCTGAATCTCCAGGACAGCTCCATGCCCTGGGCATAGTAAAAGAGAGCTCATTGCTGCAACTGGGATTTTTACTTCTCACTTGGTCACCACAACTGAAAACCCACTCAGAGCAGGAAAAAGTATAGGATCTCAAAGAAATGACTGAACTGCCGAGCAGAACCCTGACTCAAAAAAAAAAAAAAAAAAAAAAAAGGTATGGAGATGGCTTGGCCATCTCAAGTAAGGAGGTCTCTTGGGACACTTCCATGAAGCAGTACCCACATTCAACACTTTCCTGGGCCAGCTGTGGCCAGCTGCATAGCTGTGTCTCACTTTCGAATCTCAGTGACCAAAATACTTAAGGGGGGAAAGACCTACTGTGACTCACAGTTTCAGAAGTGTCATTCTGTCGTGGTGCAGTAGCCTGAAAGAGTCACTCAGGCCATGGTAGCAAGGGTATGCAATGAAGTCCACATCGTGGCATACAAGAAGCCAAGAACAAGACAGAAACCAGGGGTAAGATATAGTCTCCAAAGGTCCACCCCTAATGGCCTACTTCCACGACTTAGGCTCCTATCTCCCAAAGTTCCCAGAACTTTCAAGATAGGACCACTTTTTAGAGAACAAAATATTCATAGTATGAGCCTGTGGTTTTTGTGTTACCTGCATAAATCCAGCATCTATGGCACCATAACTATGAGTGTGAAAAAAAGACATCAGGTGAGTAACTCACTCCCATATTTCTAGGACTTGGGAGGACCGACCATAAATTAGAGGTCAGCCTCAGTTACCTAGTGAGATCTAGAACAACCTAGACTGCAGAGCAAACCCCTGTCTCAAGGAAACAAAAAAGTTCTGGAGATGGCTTGGCTAGCCAAGTACTTACAGTCAACAAGGACCTGAGTTCACATTCCCAAGCGCCCACATAAAAAGCTGTAGCATCACATGCCTGTAATCAGGAGGCAGAAACAGGAGGATCTCTGGGGGTTCCTGCCCAGCCAGTCTTACCAAACCAGGGAGTTCCAGATTCAGAGAGAAACCCTGATTCAAATCATAAGGGTTAGATAGGTAGAAATAGACACCCAATATGGAGCTTTAGCCTCCAAATGCGCTCTGGCCTCTAAATACGCGTGCAAACACAACACACACACACACACACACACACACACACACACACACACGATGAATCTTCTAGAACTTTCTCTTTGCTCACCCATCTTCTAGAATGATCCCTCCAGAGCTACGCTGCCATGTATGCTCCGTGTCTCCTCGTAGTTTCGAGACCTACGGAATCCCACTCTCACTAGGTACAGGCTGAGCCTCTGCACTGCTCAACTATGGATGGGTTTCGAAAGGTAATTCTTAGAATTGAATAAGTCTTGTGAATCAAACTGCTGGGGCCTTATGCTCTGTCTCTCTTTGCATTCCTTCCTCACCTTAGAACTGCTTGCCTGCCAAGCCCTTGAGAGCTCTGGGTTCTATTCAGGAAGTACAGGGGGGCAACTGAAGACTCAAGGGGTCCAGATTTGTGCCTCGCTGGCCGTGTCTTTCTTGTGAGATCCTGGGTAAAGCCTTGAAAGCTCTCTTGTCTAGGAGACTGTCATGAGTTATGAAGGAAAACAGAGATGCCAAATGAGTTTCTAATCTCTTCAAATGCAGCAATGGAAAGAGTATCTGGGATAAAATGACTTTATGAGCAAGATAACCCTCCTTCCTGTTCCTAATCAGGGGCCTCATTTTCAGAGGGACTGTCTGGAAAGAGGAAGGGAGTCAGCTACATAAACCTCCTATCTCATCTACGTCCACCCATGAACGGCCATGTTTTCCATTTAACTTCTTGCTATATACTTCTACAAGGGGAAGACTCCAGAAAGAGGCTGGGAGGGGGACTGTTCAGTGGGGTGAGGCAGTGATGGAGGCCAACAGGGACGTGGCACCCCACTCCACTGGGAAGCTCATGTTTATCGCAACCCAGACACTCCTCAGATGGCAGGTAGGAAGGGTGCTGGTGACTTGCAAGAGCCACTCCGATGGCAGGGCTGATCAACTGGCCCTCGGCCAACAAGACAGTGCAAAGCCTGCCTCAGGGCTACCTGCTTTGTGACCCTCTGTCCTGAACACAGAGGTGGTTGAGCTAAGCATTTTGAATCTGCCTGAAAGGTATTCCAGAGGCTGGCCAGAGAGGTTATTTTCTTAGGAATGGATCTATATAGTGAGATGGAGGGTAGCTCCTGCTTTTCTAAATCTTACTGTCTCTCTTGTGGCTCACATGGTTTTCATTTACCCTAACTTCTGACTACCTAAGCAAACGTGTACAAACCTTGTCTTCTCAGCCTTTAATTCCAGCACCCGGGAGACAGAGGCAGGCAGACCCCTGAGTTTGAGGGCATCCTGGTCTACAGAGCGAGTTCCAGGACAGCCAGGGCTACACAGAAAACCCTGTATCCAAAAACAAAACAAGGAAGGAAGGAAGGAAGGAAGGAAGGAAGGAAGGAAGAAAGAAAGAAAGAAAGAAAGAAAGAGAGAGAGAGAGAGAGAGAGGGAGGAGCTGGAGAGATGGCTCCGTGGTTGAGAACCGTGACTGCTTTTCCAGAGGTCCTGGGTTCAAGTCCCAGCAACTACATGGTGGCTTTCAACCAACTGTACTGGGATCTGATGCCCTCTTCTGGTGTCTGAAGAGAGCAGCAGTGTACTCACATACATAAAATAAATAAATGAATCTTTTAAAGAGAGAAACTTGTCTTCTCAAATACATTCATTTCAAAAAAGAAAGAGAGAGAGATTGTACTTGCCATGACATGGATATCCTTGCCCATCAGTTACAATTCAGCTATGTACATTATTCTGGGATGTAGTTCATGAGAGTGCACTTGGAGACTGTTGTGACATCTGTAGTCAGGTCGAATTGATCTTTTGTTCATACTGAGTCTTCTGATGTTGAAGGAGTACACTCCTTGGGTTCCAATCCCAGTGTCGCACAAGCACAAGAGTGTGTAACCGATTGATCGTCTCCTGCAGTGTCTGTGATTCTATAGGGCAGTTGTGAGACCCAGCTACCTAGGTGTTCATATGTGTGGGGTTCATGTGCACCGTGTTCGGAGGTCAGATATCTGCTCCTGGCGTTGTTCCTCAGGTGCTGTCCACCTTGTTTTATAGATAGAGTCTTTCACTGGGACTCACTTGTTGGTCCAGCTGGCTGGCCAGTGGGCCAGGGTATTCACCCATCTCTCTCCCCTCCCCCAGCGCTGGGATTACAAGCACGTGTGTCTAAACCTGTTTTGGATTTTTCTTTCCACTGTGTTGGTTTGTTTGTCTTAGAATATGGATTCTGCAGCCAGGGCTACACAGAGAAACCCTGTCTTGAAAAACCAAAAAAGAGAAGAAAAGAAAAAAGAAAGATCTTAATTTTAAAAACCCGGGCATGATGGCGCACACCTTTAATCCCAGCACTCGGGAGGCGGAGGCAGAGGCAGAGGCAGAGGCAGAGGCAGAGGCAGACGGATTTCTGAGTTCAAGGCCAGCCTGGTCTACAGAGTGAGTTCCAGGACAGCCAGGGCTATATAGAGAAACCCTGTCTCAAAAACAAACAAAAAAAAGAATATGGATTCTGGGACTCGACCTCAGGGGTTTACAAGCCCTTTACCAGCTGAGCTGTATCCCCAAGGCCCTGATCATTGCCACTGTAGCCCAAGACATTTAGAAGCCGGTAAAGCGAAATAGCATTTAAGGAAGCATGTTTGGTTTTGATGGTAATTGTATTTATTTTTCAAGCCTCTGCATCTTACTTTGTCTGAAGTTATTGTGACAGAAACGCGCAGTTTCCAATGTGCCCCCCCCCCCACCAAGTTGCTTCACTAGACCCAAATCTATCCTAGGTTTTCAGATCCGAGAAGGCAAACATGTCATATGGCCCACGGCACACGAAGACAGAGATCTGGGCCACATGGCTCCTTCTCTGTTGTCTCAGAGGGTCTAAATTTAGTTTACTGGATACACTGCAGGGACATGAGCCTGTTGGAAGAATAAGAATGGGGGGTGGGGGGGAGAAAGAAGTTTAATATGGCCGGAGATATTTAATGCCATGGCAACTGTGAGGTCTTCTCTATTATTTAATTCACTTCCTTGGGTCAGACTATTCTGTCTGTTCACGCCCTGTACTTCCTGTTGCCGTCATCAAATCAGGTCACTTTGAATTTACGAGTCTTCGTCTAACTGCATCATGTCTGTTTCCAGAAGCCTGAGCTTTCTCCTCTGCCCCTTGGCTCCTTGGATCTTTTCATGTGGTGCCTTCATGTTCTGCCCGACCTCAGACCAAGAGCTTACTTCATGCAGTCTCCCCCGCCCCTTCCTCTCGCAGGCATGCGCATGCGCAATGCCCCTCTCCCCAGCACTCCTAACCCTGCCCTCCGCCCTCCCCTCCAGCTTCTGCCATTAACAGTTAGGTACTAGATTACTGTGATTCTGTGATTCAGAACCCAGGAACCATGGTCCTCATAAAAGCCCATGTCTCCCTCCCTGAAGTCAAGAAAAAAATGGCCTCTCCAACCGTCTCTTCCCATGTGTTTCCTTCATACTAGGAAAAGATAGCATTAGAAAGTGAACGCTCAGTTTATCAGTCAGCCTAGATTCATCCTTTTCCTTTTTCTCTTACGGTGCTGGGGTTTGATGGTTTACATAGCTTAAATGGTGAGTCCCGGAATCTCTGCCAGAGCCTGACCCTCCCACCTGCAAGCTGTACCAAGAAGGTTTGAGTGGAAGGTAGTATAGCCCCCCCCTCTCTCTCTCCAAAGCACTTTATCATCTAGTTGCTAGTTCTTAGCTGAACCAAAGCACACAAGGAGAAAATTCAATCAAACTATTTGATTGTCGTTTATGTATCCTATGTATGATGTGTCTCTGTAATCTTACGCTGGGAGGTGAGGGGGTGCCCACAGAGGCCAAGAAGAGGGCATCTGATCCTGTTAGAGGCAGCTGTAAGCAGCCTGCTCTAGGTCCTCTGGAGGAGCAGTACGTGCTTTTCACTACCAAGCCAACTCTCCAGCCCGGAAAACAGCCTTTTTAAAGAATAACCAAAGTCAAATGGGACTTTATTACATAGGATTTTCTGGGTTGGGAATACACTACCTGTGATCTAGCACTCAGGTGGTAAAGACAGGAGGACCAGTCATTTGAGGCCCACATGGGCTACCTGAGACTGTCACAAAAATAAATTTAAAAATAGAAAAAAAAAGTTAAAATTAAAAAAAAAAATCCCTTCATGGGGTCAGATATGGTAGCATCATATCTATAATCACAACACATTGGAGTTAGCTGTAGGAGGCTCACTGAGAATTAAAGGCCAGCCTGGACTACACAATGAGTTCTAAGCCAGCTGTAAAAGACCCTTTCCCAAAATCAGCAGCAAAAAGAGCTCCTGATGAGGGCTGGAGAGATGACTCGGTGGTTAAGAGCACTGGCTGCTCTCCCAAAGGACCAGTGCTGAATTCCAAGAACCCAGATGGCGGTTTACAACAGTCTGTAACTCCAGTTCCCGAAGATCCAGTGCCCTTTTCTGGTTTCCATACGAACCAGGCATGTATATGATGCACATACACATATGCAGACAAACACTTATATGCATAAAATAACTTAATTCTTTTTCCAAAAGACCTCCTGGTATCAACCCTTGGAAGTTCCTAAACTACCGGGAGCGTGGGCACCTGTTCTGGGTGTTGAGAACTGTGGGTCTCCCAACCCTGATCTGCTGGGTAGGAATAGTTCTTTACCAACAACCACAGGTGAACCCACATTGGTTTAGTTGCCCCATTGTGCCCTGCACACACATCTGCTCTCTGACAAGTTTGTTTACCCAGGACCTAGGAAGTACCTCAGATGCAGGAAGGCTGTAGAAATGTATTTCTTGTAAAAGTGACATCATGTTTGCAAGGAGATGAACCTTGTGAGCCACGGGTGGGAAAATGACCTTAAGTAGCTCTGTATTTCATTTTTACGATATCACTTGGAGAAAGAACTTATGAGTGTGGAGAGATGGGCCACAGGTGAAGACAACAGAAGCTTAACCACAGATGCTTAGCCCAGTCTCTCCATGTACTGGGGTCATGGCTCAGCAGGAGAATGTACTCACTAGGAGCTGGGAGTCGGGGAATAGCGGCTCCGTGATGAAGTCCTGTCTGACCGGACCAATGAGGGGCAGAGGGCGAGCTCAGCCAGTAGAAGCATTCCTGAATCCATCAAGGGACCAGGAGTAGTGGTAGCCTAGTATGTACAAAGCCTCAGGACAGCAATAATTAACTAATTAAAATAAAGTAACAAGGAAGACCCCAGACGTCAGCACACTATATATCACGCAAGGGCGACTCACACCAGGGCTCCACTGTGGCTGTCATGTGTGCACCCTACTATACTGGAATCTGTGAGTTAGGACCAGCCAGCTGCTATTGTTGCTGCATACTGTCTCTGACCGAGAGCTTTATTGATTTCTAGCACATAACCACATTAGTAGGAAGCCACGTGGAGAGTTTGTAAAACAAGCTCTCAGAGAAGAGCGTGGTAGGAAAGAAGGTGATAGGTCCCACGTGGGGCAAGCGGAACAGTGCAAAAGATGCCATTGGCACTTGGGCTGGAACAAAGCATTTGGCCAAATCACAGAAGAGGATCAAGTCTGGGAGAAAAAAGCTCAGCACTGTTTACAGGAAACAGAAAAGTCCTTTCTGCAACAAAAATAATTTTATAGTTGGGGAGGGGGTCACCACAACATGAGGAACTGTATTAAAGGCTCACAGTACTAGGAGGGTTGAGAACCACTGTTTTAGGGGACCCATCAAGCATTTTCCCTAAACCTGTGGTCTAGAGCCCAGAGGAGGCCAAGCACCGAGATGGACCGTCCTCACAGCTGCCTTCCGGATGGAAAGAGTTCCTTCCTGGCCCTGCAACAATACCAGAGAGCCCTGGCTCCCCACCCAGACCCTTCTAGGCACATTCGAGATCCATTTCTGTAGGGGCAGGGAATGGGCACTGGTTCCAAACACTCTCAAAGCAGCACATGGAAAGGCTCTTGACACAGGTAGGCTGCTCCTAACACCTGGGCTAACCTCACTCCTCCAAGAGGACATTCTCCACTGAACCCCAAGACATTTGTAAGGCATTTGTGGCAGGCCCTTCCCCTCCCTCAGCACAAACATGCACCCTCCCACCATTGAGCCTGGGTCTGTGTTCTGAGGGGGCATTTCCTGCCCTGACATTACCTTCTTTCAGTAAAGAAATAAAATTATTTTTTCCTCTTCCTTTGGTTTTCAGCATTTTTTATTGTCTAGTAAATGAAGGAGATGAACATCTGATATTCTTCGTCATTGTGAGCACCAGCATCATGCGTAAGGAAAGTAGTGATACATAAGAATTAAAAATAAGAGGAGATATCATACAGCTCAAAACCAGAAAGGGATGAAGCACAGTAAATGCCTTTTCAGCAACAAAAGACAAGTGTGGAGACGTATGAATGATTGCAACCCAACCACTGGGAAGACAGACACAGGTGGGTATCTGAGGCCTGGCCTTCTCCATGAGTTCCAGGCAAGTGAGAGGCTCTGTCTAGCACACACACTCACAGACATGTGTGCACACACACTCACAGACATGTGTGCACACACACTCAGTAAAATCTTATTTCTGTATTCATGTTTTAAAGTGATGTTATATGGGGCTGCAGATGTCTCAGAAGACCCACGTTTGGTTCCCAGCACCCACATCCAAGGGCAGTAGCTCCAACTCCAGGGTTCCAATGCTCTCTGACCTCCTTAGGTATCACACACACACACACACACACACACACAGCATGCAGCTGTATACACCTGCATGTGTGCACAGACACACACAAATCAAATCGGGTTTTTTTTAAGATTAAAATTTAAATTATAATCTGAAGGCTATCATTTCATATTTTCCCGCAGGAGTAGATTTCTGTGGAGCCTAACAAAGGTCCCAGGTGACCTGTCCTGAAAGACCTTAAGGAGATCAATCCCAAGACAGACTTCAAAGGGGTATGGAAGATTTCAGGACAGTGTAGCCTGAGCCGGTGTGTACAGTGGTGTAGCCTAGGCTAAAGGTCCAAAGAGTAATCGAGCCTCAACCAGAGAAGTCTCTCCCTATATGGCTTAAATGTCTAGTGCCCAGAAGAGGAACCCATACTGCCAGAGTGGCAGCCCTGGTACACTTTGCAGGTGAGGGAGACTGGACCCTAAGCCTTCTAACTGGACATCCACAACCTTCCTCTTTCAAACGCAGTCAGAATGGAGCTAACATTTCTGATAATATTTGGGGTTAGTGTCTCTATAATTTTTCTCTTAAGTGGTTTTCCCTTTGAGACAGGATTTCTCAATATAGCCCTGGCTGACCAGGAACTCACTCTATAGACCAAACAGGTTGGCCTTGAACCCAGAGATCTACCTGCCTCTTCCACCCTAGTGTGTGTGGGGGTAATGCCACCATGCCCTGTTTCTTTTACTTTTTTTTTCTCTTTTTCTGACTGACATATAACAGCCAGCGGGTGCGCAGCTTATTTGGTAGAGAGCTTGCTTTTCTATCATGGTAGAGCTTGGGTTGGATCTCCAGTACTATAAATTCAGCATGCTGGCCAAGGTTTGTAATTACGGTGCTATGAAGATAGAGGCAGGAAGATTAGTTCAAAATCGTCCTCCTGTATACAATGAGTTAGAGGTTAGAGACCCGGGCTACAGGAGATCCTGTCTACAAAAAAAAAAAAAAAAGGCATTTAAGAAATTGGGGGGGGGGGCGCCACAGGGAGTACTGACTCAGGCCTTGGAAGTGACTTGAAATCCTGCCTCATTTATTGTTCAGAAAACGAAAAGGAACAACTTTCTTTGGTTCCTGCCCCATCCCTCCTACCCGCCACAATGACTGTTCTTGGCAGAAGGCCAGACCAGCACCCAGTAATTCCATGGTACATTGTGTACATGCGCATGCATTTAACCTGCTATTTAAAGAGATCCTTTGCTGCCACCTGTAAGAGGTAGCGCCATAATGACTCTTTAAGTGGCTGGGCTGGGAAGGGAGTTTTCTTCTCTCAAAGATGCCTGAGTCTGTGAAGTGGTTGGCACTTGGAGAAACTAAAAAGACATCTAGGGACATCACAAGTACAGGACCGGAGGCGAGAGAAGGAGGCGCGCTAGACACAGGGTCCTGGCTCCGGCTCTCCGCTTGGTGGCTCCATTTCCAAGACAAGGAGAAGGAACCCGCCAAAGCTCGGGTGCGGCCTGATTACCAGCCTGCTGCCATTTGGGTTTGGTCAATTCCTGGATCTCTCTAGGGGCCTGGAGATGCGAAAGAAGATAGAGACTGGGGACTCCTGGGTAGGACGTGCAGTCGGGAGGAATCCGGGGCTCAGGACGCCCCCTGGAGTCGAGGGAACTGGCTTGTGGAGGCAGCTCTGGGCAGTGGAGGGGGACGGGGCACCTGCGCTCCTGGGCCCGCCGCACTTTGCAACTCTGGGCAATAGCAAACCGAGTGAAGTGGGGCTGGAATGCAAGAGGAAGTCGAAGCTCAGGAACTAAAGGCTTCCTCAGTTCCGAGCGCGCTCCAGCTGTCCTGGAGTGGAGTGAGATAGTGGTAGGAACACCCAGCGTGACGCACTTCCAAGTCCTTGGTGGCACATCGCGGGGTATCAGGCGCTCCGAGCCCCTCACCCACCCCAGGCAGGTACCCTCGAGGCCCCCGGCGCTAGCGAGCAGCCGGCGGCGACATGGACCTCGTGGCTGGCGAACAGTGAACCAAGCCAAAAGGTAAACGTCGCCGGGCCTGCCCTCTGCCTGGAAGAGGCGGCGCAGCCCCGGAGCGCCTTGGGTTCTAAGGATCCTCACTTCTGGGAAAGGACAGGGAACTGTCAATCAACGAGGGAGGGAGCGCACCGGCGCCGGGTGATGTCAGCGGATCAGCTGCTCCATAACAAAGAGGGGGTATCACAGGAGAAAGTTGCAGCGGCGGCAGCACCCCAGAGCCTCCGGGACCGGGGACGAGGGGAGAGGGGGCGGCGGCTGCGGCAGCCGCAGCCGGCGGAGGAATTGAAAGGACTGTAGGGGGAGGCAGCGCGAGCCACCCCGACTGCTCCTCCTCTTCCTCCCCCTCCTCCCCCTCCTCCAAACTCGCAGGGCTTAGCTCCAGCGCTCGCTCAGCCACAAGGAGCACCCAGAGGGACGGGAGCCGGCCGCACGGCCCCGGGCTGGGTAGGGTCGCAGCCGCCATGGATAGCGACGATGAGGTGGTGGAGGAAGCCGTGGAAGGTACGACCAGCTTTTCTCCAGGACCCTGGGGTGGGGACAGTAGCCTGGGGCGGAAAGCGCCAAAAGAGTGGCGGTCTGCGACGCGCGCCGGGCCAAGCCGAAGGCCACCGCGGTCCCTAAGCGGATGGCGGGTCGCTCGGCTCAGGCGGGGGCTGCACTGCCTACGCCACGTCGCCGGGAGCGTGCGGGGCGCGGCGGGGCAGGGGCGGGGAATGGGGCCCCGCGGGGTCCGCCGCCCTGGGAAGGCTGGGCCCCTGCATCCCGCCTGGCCACAGCAGCATCCTCCCTGGAGTTGCGACGCTGCCTAGCATCTTGGCCTTAGTCCTTGCGGGGGATGGAGGATGGGAGGGCAGTCCCTTGAGGCCCGCGATCCCCGCCGGGCAGCCGCGTTTCAGCCACCTCGACTTCCCCTCTCCGACCGCCTGCCCTTTTCCTGGCTGAGTCGCTGCGTCCCGCGGCCACCAGGGCCGGGTCTAGGTGGGTCTCCCATCGCAACGCACCCGGTCGCACACCAGGCACATGGCGGCCCCGGCCGCTCCGTGGGGGGGCGGGGGGGGGGATGAAATCATGGCTAGGTAGAGCACGCCGCTCCCCACCAGGCTGCGCTGCCCCTGGGCGAACTCAGCCACCCGCCCTTCCCCCTCCCCGGCTTCCCAGCGAGGTGCAGGCGCGCCGTGCGGACGCTCCAGCCGGGACCCAAATTGCTGGGTGACACTTAACTTTCCGAATTCCGAGCTGTTGGCTGCCGGTGATATCACCGCCTGGGTGTCAGGTTTCTCCGCCCCTTCTTGCGCACCCCTCCCCCCCCGACTCTCGTCGCCACCGTGTTTTGCTAAGTTTCTCCGCCTCTTTTCTTTCTTTTTTTTTTTTTTTTTGCCCCCCTACTTATAAAACGTCCATGGCGACGTTATACAATCTCGTTGTTTGTGGCTTGAGAGGTTATGATTTTGTAACAATGAACACTGGAAAACACTCTTAAGCGCATTTATTATCTTATTCTATCCCAGAGAGTGTTCCCGTGATGTTTTGCAAGATTGCGTAGTGTTGTTCCAGAATTGTTAAACACAGCAACTGACTAATTTCAAGTCGATGGTTGAATCTGGTTTTGATCTAATTTGTATAAACAGGTCTGATAAATGATAAAGAAAAATAAAGTGGCAGTGCTTAACAAATGCATATGAATATGTATTTGTTAGTGCTGCGTTGGGAGAAACCTCTTTTTGGTGTGTCCATAAATATAACTTTTGCAGACTGCTGAAGGCTTAGGGTGCGATGAAGTAGAATATTTTTTTTGAATTCCCGGAAAGGTATCCATTCTAATTTAAGTTGTAAAATGTATTTCTTCATTTTAGTTTAGTTTAGTTTTTTTTTTTTTAAAGAAAAACAACTTTAAAGTACATAGTTTTGCTTGTGACTTTTTCAGAGACTAAAATGTTGTGGATTCACAGAGCTTATATTTCTCTAAATAAACCCAGTGTTGGAATTAGTGAGGCCCAGCTAGCGTTGTTTGAGCCAATCTTAGGAAGCCTTCTTTAACTTCCAAAGTTATTGACTTCTCGTAATTTTTTGCTATGACAGAAAGAGTGTTCTTAACAGATGGCCACTGTTGTTCTCATTCTTCCTGGTTTTTTGTTCTAAATAGTATTTTTTATGTTTGTTTGTGGTGTTGTTGATGATGGTGATGATTTTTACTTCTTTAATGTTGTGTACAGTGGTGTTTCTGTTTGCATGTCTGTGTGAGGATGTCATATTCCCTCGAACTGGTGTTACAGATAGTTGTGAGCTGCCATGTGGGCACTGGGAATTCTTCCCAGGTTTTCTGGAAGAGCATCCGGGGCTCTTAACCACTCAGCCATCTCTCCAGCCCCTCCTCCTGTTCTTTTACTTGCAATTTTTAAAAACAAACCCTGAGCACAGATAGTGCCCCCAGTCCAAGCCACGTTCCCCCGGGCTGATGTTTAGAAAATGTGCTCTGTTGTTTATGATCCTAGCACTGGCATGTGAACAAAAACCAGGCCCGGTGGCATACACACCTGCAGGTGGAGGCAGAGGCAGGAGCATCAGGAGGTCAAGGTCACCCTCGGCTACATAGCAAGTCCAAACCCAACCTGAATTATGAGACCCTGTCTCAAAATAAGAAATGTTTAAAGTATATTTTCAGGTTTCATGTTAGTCCAGTAGATTTAAAACACTGAAGTTTCTTTACATGAATTGAGGGGGGTTGATGGGGAGGTTTGTTTTTTTATATAGGATGGACAGATATAGCATTACTATATAAATCAGCTCATTAGAGCAAGAAAGGCACTATTAATAATTATGCTATGACAGCTGGCTTAAACCCTGGCTTGTCTTGGGCAGTCACTCGGTTTTACCTAAGAGTAAACAAGTAGAGGAACTTCCTTGTTTTGCTTTTTTGCGGATTTTTGGTTTTGTGGATCTTTGAAACAAGATCTCTGTGGCCCAGGCTGGCTTTGATATGGTGTGCTGGCATTACAAATGCGGCAACTATTCCTGGATTTTTAAAAGAACAACAACAAAACTTTTTTTCCTTTTCTCTCTCTCTCTCTCTCTTTCTTTCTTTCTTTCTTTCTTTCTTTCTTTCTTTCTTTTGCTGTGTTGGGTAAACAATATACCACAGAGCTACATACTCTAGCCCAAGAGTAACTTAATATTTTAAGGTCCTTAGAAAAGCCAGGTATAGTGGGGCATATATGTTTTCCCAGTTACATGGAAGGCAGGTGAGAGGATCGTTTTTTAAGACTGGGAGACTGGGAGTTCTAACAGAGCTTGGACCTGTGAGATAGGAGATTCTGTCTCAAAAAAAAAAAAAAAAAGTGGTAGAGAGATGGCTTGGTGCCTGCTCTTGAAGAGGACCTGGATTCTGTTCCCAGCACCCACATGGCCACTCAGAACCTCAGCACCTCCAGCTCTGTTGGCTCCAACACTCCTACATATAAAATAAAACAAGTATATCAAAAAAGAAAAGAAAAAGCCCTGGGAAGCATCTCGGGCTCAGCTTTGCAGCATGCCCCAGCAGAAATCTGTATCCCTCACCCTTTCTCCAGGTCTGTGTTGGCCTTGGCACTTCGCATCGCTCGCTCCTTAAAATCTAGCACACATCTCTACACAGGCATGAACGGCTGTGATCTTCTCCTAACTAGAAAGTCGTCTGTGTACACTGGCGCCTCCCATCTCTGTGCACACATTGTCTTCTGATGGTGTCCTCGTCACAGCTATCATTACATCAGCACCGCTGTAGCTCTCGTGATGTCAGATTCCGTGTTGAGTGCTGCTCAGACGGTATCCAGCCGTAGGAGGTGGGTACTATATTATCCTCGTTTTACAGAGAAACTTAAGTAAAGGACAGGACACCTGTCAAAGGGAGACAATCTGGACTTGTGAAATTCTTTTCTTGCCAACTGTCCTACCATTCTTTCTAACTCCTATGAATCTACATTCCTTTCCTTCCTTCCTTCCTTCCTTCCTTCCTTCCTTCCTTCCTTCCTTCCTTCCTTCCTTCCTTTTCTCAGCAACGTCCCACTCTGTATTTTATAGCACAGGTTAACCTAGACTTTATGTAGCCCAGGTTGGCCTGGAACTCACTGTGTAGTCCAGACCTCCTGCCTCAGCTTCCTGAGTAGAGAAAAATGGCAGGAGACACCGTACTCAGCACATCTCTTATGTTTTAAAGCTTTGCCCTTTCCAAGGCTTGTTTAGTTTTTTTGCTTACATTCATTCGTTTTATGTATGAGAACTTTTTTCTTGCATGTACATCTGTGCATCATATGCATCCTAGGACTGACATGGTGGACCTCTGTGAGCCACCATGTAGGGGCCTGAGAATTGAACCCCAGGTCCAAGAGCAACAAGTGCCTTAACCACTGAGCCATCTCTCCAGCCCAGCATTTCCTTTTAGAAACTTTATTTTTTTTACTTTAATAAGTCAATCAAGCATGTGAAGTACTTAGTGACTGAGCTGAGAAGCAACAGTCAATGTGCAATGGCAAACAATTCGCAGTGATTCTATCACTGCTGAGGTGGCTTGTGCCATATAGGGTGAGTAGGTGTCAGAAGAAGGAAAAAAGAATATATATATATATATATATATAATACCTACTCGCCATAAATTTTTTTTCCTCCACATATATATGGAGAAAAAGAATCTGACTTTCAGCCTCCACAGCAAACGTCCTTCTGAGGCTGAAAGAGGTTTATTTTTCCCAGTCTGCTTTTATACCACTTTAAGTACATGCAAAATAAAAGGATCGGTTCTGGGACAAAGAACAAGCAGGACAATAAACAAAATCCCCATAATAACCTTTCTTGGGGGCTAGTCTGGTTGACCAGGACCAAAGGAACCCCACCCGTGCCTCTGCTGAGCCGGGCTCTGAGCTTTGCGTTAACTCAAATGTAAAATGTCCTTAGTCTGATCCTATTTCCTGAGTCCTAGCCCAAACTCAGACTCCCGCCTTGAGCTTACTTTGTCCTGACTAGGAGCAGCCCTAAAACCTCTCCACATTGGCCTCTTCAGGGCTTGAGGTCCGATGTCTTATAAGGTGGTGCACATTTTGGCTCTCCTGGCGGCGTTGCAGCCCTGGTGAAGTCCTTCTTTAATTAATGCATTTTTTTTTCTTGGATGCACATCTCACTCTGTCATCATCGGCTATCCTGGAACTCATTATGTAACCCGAGCTAACCTCAAACCAGCGAGCCTCTTCAGCCTCCCTAGTGCTGGGATTATTCCTTGTTTCCCTAGTACAGTTCTGAATACAAGGTGGCTCAGTACACACACACACACACACACACACACACACCGTGGAAAGGACTCAGTGTCAGGAGGAAACAGCTTGGGTTCCAGAATCTGCCCTGCTTCTGTGGGAAGCCAGTTCACTACTTCCGGACATTGCCACTCGTGTTCTCACTCTGACACCTCGACCCCTGACAGTCTCTTTCTGTAACCCCAGGCTATCTTGGAACGCTGTAGCACAGGCTGGCTCCAAAGCACGATCCTCCTGCTTCGCTCTCCTAAGAAGCTGGGTTTAGAAGTACAGGATACTCCTCCCGGCCATCGCACGGGCGAACAAGATGGCTACCGGATAAAGGCTCTTGTTGCCAAGTCTGCCGTTCTGAGTTCGATCCCTAGTCCCCACATGGAAGAAGGAGAAAACTGACTCCTTTATCGTCCTCCAGCTTCCACATTAGCACCAGGCTTGCGCTTACCCTGGCATATTTAGTATACATACGTTCACACAAATAAATAAACGTCAAATCTGACCCACACCTGTAATGCCAGCACTTGGGAGCCTGAGGTGAGAGACTGCTGCAAGTTGGAGGCCAGCCAGGGCTCTTGGTAAATCCCATAGGTTTACGGATGCATGCACCTTGAGGCCAGCAATTCCCTGCAGCCTACAGAGGTACATGGGATGAGCCCTCCCTGAAGAGGTGACAGAATTAACCTGAGAGAGAGCTTGGTGCGTATAGGTGAGAGGCATAGAATTGTGTGCTGCCCCCACCCCCACCCCCACCCCCACCCCCAACCCCACCACTACCCCAGAAAATACTCTCTTACTTCAAGTGAAACATGAGGCTAAAAGAAAACGGTGCACAAGGGGAAGATGGGAAAAGGAAGCGGGGCTGCAGGCTGAGAGCGTTGGTTGTGGGTTGGAACAGAGGAGTGACGGACAGGGTCAGAGCTCTGCTCGGGAAGGTAAACTGATAGCACTAGGCAATCAGAAGGCATGTAGCAATAGCTGAGGCTCTTGTGGTATCAGATGTGCAGTTATGAGGGTAGGGGAAAAAAAAGACAAAGAAAAGCCTGGAAATGCATAAGAGACACTGAGGGAAAGAGCTTAAAATGGAAAAATGTCAGAGTCCTCAGAACAAGGGACCACAGTGAAAACACGTAGTTCTGGCATTCCCGTCAGCTCCAAACAGTCAGGGTTATTTTATTAACAACCCCCGTACTGTCCGGCCCCGTCTGTATCTGTGTCTGTGCCCTGTGCCTGGGACAGAGAGTTCACCATTCTCTGTGAGCCCTACATGAAAACCACAGCCGTGGCCAGCTCACACCTGTGTTCCTGTGCCTTTCAGGGCCACTATGAATCCATCGTGAGGAAGGTGTGCTTCCGCCATCAGTAAGCTGGCTTTTCTTAAATGATTGTGTGTGTGTGTGTGTGAGGGAGAGGAGAAGCTGTGTTTTTTATGCAAAACTAACAGTATGGGCCAAGGTCTCTCATCCTGAGGGAAATATTCACCCAGAGTGCTCAGGTCTCTTCTAAGTTGGAAGCAGGCAGTGACATATCTCTGATCCCAGGGCAACATAACACCAATCTGATCAAGTTAAGAAAAAAAAACACCTCTGCTCAGAGGTGAGTCTAGGGAAAATGTTTCTATTTGCTTGGTGGATAAAAATCTTTAGAACAGAATGGAAAGAAAATCAGACCCATTAGCTACCATTTCAGTCTTTCTGTAGACAGATCCTGGGTGCCTTGCTTGCTGGGACTGTGTTATTAGCAAAAAGCGATCATTCCAGTGAGTTTGGCCTGGCGTTTGGGCCTGGTGCCCACCTTCTGTGTACTGGGAACTGGCCTGCAAGGGGGTTGGCTGACTCGGCGCATTCTGTAGTCTTCAGCAAGGACTAGAGTTTCCACACTGATTTGCAGCACAGGCAAAGGATCGGAATTTGCAGCCAGGATATGAGGTTGAGAATCCTGGCAATTCTCAGCAGCCTGCCCACAAAGTCTCCTTGCGTTTCTCTATAAGGAGCCTGGGCATCGCTGGTAGTTTTTTGTTTGTTTCTGGCTTGGGTTTTGTTTTTGTTAAGAAGATGTGTCATCACAGTAAACCATTTGGCTCAATAGTGCACAGTCAGTACATGGTCATACAACTTGAAATACTGATTTGTTTTTAAAAAATATGTATTTTCTTTTCCTTGTACTTAGCACTGGGTTATGTCAGGTTATTTTCATACAAGTATGTAATATACTGTGAATGTATTACCCCATACTTCCTTGCCTCTTCGTTCCCCTAAACAGTTTCTCTTTCACTTTCTAACTTAAATTACTCATATTGCTTATGTGTGTGCCAGAGGGCAGGAAAGGGTGTGGGGTCCTTGGAGCCGCAGCTGCAGGCATTTGTGAGCAGCCCAGTGTAGTGCTGGCCACGGGGTCCTCAGGACAGAGCAGAAAGCCCTTTAACTGCTGGTATCACCACTGTAGCTAGCACTCTGCCATCCACAAGGGGAAAGGGCTCCTTTCTCTAGAAAGAAAGTGGATGGGTGGGTTAGAGGCCTGGGCTTTCCACAACCTTGCACGAATTTAGAGCTATCAGCTTTCTCTCACAGGTCATGCGGTAGTGTTTAGTCATCTGACGTTTCAAAGAGGTACCAAGAAAGCACTTAGCCCCGCCCGCCCACTGCCCCAAACAGTAGCTTCGTGGTTGTTTTCTTCTCTGGGTAGTGAGTGACTCTTCTCTGGGTAGTGAGTGACTCTTCTCTGGGTAGTGAGTGACGTTAGGTTGGCTGCGTAAGCTGTGGTGCCACACAACTTTGCTGTGCTCGCAGCATCTGAGTAAGAAGAGAGCTGAGACCGCTCACGTTCTTGTGCTCAGAGGTGGCAGAATTTTAACGCCCTAATCTCTTCCCTAGGTTTGTCTGAAGTCTTGTTGTTGCTATTGTCCTGATTACGGTTTTGTTGTTGTTGTTCATTCCCTTCTGTTCTGGTGCGGTTTGTGTCAAGGACTGAATGTTACGCAGCCCCAGGCTGGCCCCAAACTTGCAGCCTACTGAGGCTGGCCTTGATCTCCTAATCCCTAGTTGTAAGATCTCAAGATTGTACTAGCACACCTAGGTTGTTTGGTTCTGCTGTTTGGGTTAGCTACTTAGCCGTCTGGAAATCTGACTACCATAAATGTAAATGTGGAAATTTCAGACACTCTCTAGGTTCTAATCTTTGCTTTGCTTACACACCCGAGGATGCCAAACAAACCAAGTCTAGGTGGAAATCCTCCTGAGAGAGGTCTGACAGATTTCAGAACTCTCATGTGCAGGGAAGATCTGCCAGTGCACGGGTTTCTCCTTCTAGATGCACAAGGTCCTCCGAGGGGTTGGTGTCACTCAGAGTCCTCCAGCAGAGAGTGGAGGGGTTTCCTCTCCACTGGCCTGTTGCAGAAGGGTCCAGACAGGCCAGTCATGGAGCAGGGGTGAGATTTTATTGTCCTCACAAAAATCAGTTCTGGGGTCAGAACTGACCTCTGCCTGCTTTCAGTTCCATGGCACCTTCTTCCATTTTTAATGAATACCTGAGTTCCGTGCGGAGGGTGCCCGCACCTGTAGTGTTTGATTCAGAAATAGGCCAGGGAGAAAGGAATATGGATGGATTACACTGGCTTTCCTTCCCCTCTCCGTGTCCATGTTTATCATGATGTTTCTCTTGATTTACAGTAGAAAAACAATTTTATTAGCAATCTCTTTCTGAAGTCTGAAGGGTGTGCACCTTTCTCCATTGTGGGAGTATTCGTACACACTAAGAGAGTTCCAGTTGGGCTCCCAGCACCTGCATGGGGGCTCTCATCCAGTTCCGGGGGCACCAACGGCCTTGTCTGTCCTCTGAAGGCTACATGTGTATGGTGCACATGAACTCAACCAGGCACACACATCCACATAATAATTACTCTCGTGAGAGACTAACCTAATTATTCTGATATATCCACCAAATTGAAAGTAGGACACTAAATTTATAGGAATGTTAATGGCTATGTTTAACTGATTTCGATGTTTCATAAGAAACACTGGTATTGAATATTTAGCTTGATGTTGAATATTCTTTCATTAAGCCAGGAAAAAAAGTATTTTTTTTTCTGTTTCAGTGAAAGAATGTCATCAGTAGATGGTTAGAAGATAGTTTTCCAAATTATTCCATAGGATTCTATTAGAATTATATCATGTAATTTAGTTTTTCTACCAAAAGAAAGCAGGCTTGGGCCAGCTTGGTTCCCCTCTGACCCTTGATTTCCTGACTCTTGAAGGAAAAGTTTGTGTTCAAAAAGAAAGAAACTAACCTGTTTGTGGCATGTTTACATATAACCTGTTTGTGGTATGTTTACATATAACCTGTTTGTGGTATGTTTACATAGCCCAGAGAGGCTGCTCCATGCTAAGAGAGTTCCAGTTGGGCTCCCAGCACCTGCATGGGGGCTCTCATCCAGCTCTGGGGGCACCAACGGCCTTGTCTGTCCTCTGAAGGCTACATGTGTATGGTGCACATGAACTCAACCAGGCACACACATCCACATAATAAACAAATAAATCATAGCATGTACTATTATACAATGTTTGAGTTAACTCAATCCTCAGATAAATAATAGCATGAATCATTGTACTATGTCCCAGGTAACTCATTCCATAGAGAGTCAAGAGTAACAACATATGGTCTTTGTTTTTTGTTTTTTTTTTTTTGCTATGATTTTATGTTTCAGTCGTCAGTAATATAAAGAGCATTTGTTTCTTTATGACTACTTAGCATCTCTTCTAAGAGACCATAGCCTTCTATCTTTTTTTTTTTTTTTAATTTTTACTTTGCAGGATTGGATATTGCTTGGGTTCTCAGGCACACCATTTAAGCCCTGAGTTCTGTCCTTAGCCTGGAACTTTACCATCTTAAATAGAAATGCTAGGAGATTCGGGCATTCATGTGGTGGCATGGTTTGTGTTTTATGTTAATAGGCCATCTGGAAGCCATATTGAGTAATGTCCCTGCATTTCGCAGTATTGAGTGTTTGTACCCCTGATCCCAGTTGTTAGCTCAGGGGAGAAGCCAGTAGAGTAATGACTGGCCTTATTCTCACTCTTCTCTGCAAAATCTTCTCACCCAGATGATGGGGAGATGCTAATGGGGCTGGAGTTTGTGAAACACGTTAGTGGTAACAAAGAACCAAGTGTGCCTGAGGAGCTTGGGCAGTGGTAACCAGGGTGTAGATGGCTTTACTGACAATACATCCCCGTCGCAGGGAAAAGGCAAGCCAGTGCAAACTCTGTCTTCAAACGTGCCCCGGCCTTTCTGTATGGACCAGCCTGTTCACGAAGTACACAAAACATCAAGTAGATAGTCTTCACCTGGGGGGGGGGGGGTAGGGGAGCGGAGAGAAGGTTCTGCACACTCGGTCCTCTCAAGACATGGAAGTAGGAGCTGGAGCTCAGCAATTAGGAGCACTTGCCACTCTTACTTGAATTCAGTTCCCAGAGCCCATGCTCAAACCCATGTGTAATTCCAGATGCAGGGGATAGATGCCCTCTTCTGGCCTCCCCTGGCAGTTTCGGAGACTCGTCTTCCCATTCTGAGCTGACGGTTTCTCTTCCCTCAGGGCACCTGGACGATGACGGATTACCACACGGGTTCTGCACTGTCACCTACTCCTCCACAGACAGATTCGAGGGCAACTTTGTGCATGGAGAAAAGAATGGACGTGGGAAATTCTTCTTCTTCGACGGCAGGTAGCCCTCGCTGTTCTGTTTTATTCGGGGGCGTGTGGGGATCCGCAACTATTTCAAAGGGAAAAAAATGGTACAAATGGAAGAATTCAATTAAAAGCTCGTGTGTGGCTCATGCAAAGGTGAGAGTAAGCTCAACGCATATGCAGGGCTTTGGTGGCCAGAAATGACAGTGGTGGCTGTGCAGAAGCCAACCTGAGGTGTGCAGAGCCTGGGGTGTGTCTATCCAGTGATTTCTGCCATGGCAGATTTAGGGGCCACTCTTGTTTTGCATAAATTCATTTCATGGTCACCCAGTAACCGTAACATAGCTTAATGACATCACACAAGGTAGAAGGCAGGAACAGACACCCACAGTCTGACCTCCTCATGGACCATGGCATGTATATGCCTGCGCTCACATATACCCATGTGCATAGGCACGTATATCATATATACACACATACACTGGCACAAATTCAATGCCTTCCAGTATCCTGGTCCCCAGGGGTCTCTTTCAAGGTGTTGGCATCAACGCTGCCTCTCTCAAAACCCCTCTTTCCAGAACGTAACTCCCCTGCCTGGTTTCCCTGACAGTTCAATCATAGCTCTTCTTCTGGAAAATGTCCATTTTTTTTACTTTGTACTGAAGTTATTTTTATATTCATTCAACAATGTATGTTTTCTATAAATGGCTATGATTTCCCCTCCCCCACTAAAAGTCTCCTTGAGTGCACATCTCTGTCTATGTAAGACATTCTCTTAACATGATAGTGTAAAATAATGATAGTAAAGTCCTTGCCAAGTGGATGTGGGGAGCTGAAAACAAGTTAGAGTTTATCCAGATGGCCACGCACGCGCATACACACTCACACGCATGAATGCTTTCGTACTTTGAATTCGGTGGTTAGATGAGGCTAGCCAACAATGAACTGATTCTTAGGGGTAACGGTCCAGCAAATTGGTTGTGTTGGACGGCACACCTTCCAGCTTTATGGGCTAGACTGAGCATTTGAACCAGTGTGCCGAAATGTGTTCCCTGTTAGCGACAGGAGACTTTCCCTGAGCAGGCAGAGATGTGCCTTGCTGGCTGCTTCTGACCTCAGGTGCCCTATCTGGTCACCACGTGCCATACACGTGCAATAATTTGCATGTCTTTCATGAAATAGCAAGTCTGGAGGAGAGGTTAAAGCATGTGTCCAATAATCTAAGTTAAAGCAACAGGGACTTAGTTCAAGAAGCTGAGACCTCTTAACCTGCCTGATCCTGAGATAAGGACGTGTATGCAGTTAGTTAGCAAATCAGATTATGGGGTTCTGGTGGTGCCGCACGGTCGGGACGGAGCCTCACACTGGGAGTGTGTGTGTGGTCCTGAGATTATTACTATGGAAATGATTTTCTGCCGCTAAGAATGCTTTGATGTCTGCACCTTTGATTTTGCCGGAAATGGCTGACCTGGATGCTTAGTGCAGTCTAACTGTTCTGACTTCCACCAAAATTTATAAGCATAGAGCCAGAACGTGTCATTAGCCTAGAACTGGGAGACGGAAAAGGAAAAACAAAGAAACCCAAAGGCGTCGACTTCTAAGCTGTGGAATGGTAATTTTAGGGAGTCTTGTAGTCTATAACCCAAGATAAAAAAAAAGTGATGTAATTTATCATATGTGTAATTATTCTTTGGTACTGGGGAACCCAGGGCCTCATGAGTGCCAGATGAGTGTTATACCACAGAGCTTCATCTCCTGCTCTTTAAACCGCTGCCTGGCTGCCTTCAAACCCGTTGTCCCCCTGCCTCTTCCTCAAGAGTGCTGGGTTCCCAGTGTGTGCCCATGGAGCCCAGAGTGTAAATATTTATTTTCAGTGCTGTTCCTGGACATGCCACCTAGGTTTCAGGGTACTTACTACAGTACACCTTTATTTTCCTGTACCCTAGTCCTGTGTGAGTGTGTGCATGTGTGTGTGTGTGTGTGTGTGTGTGTGTGTGGTGTACATGTGTGCACACGTGTGGAAAATATAAAAAAGAAAAGCTCTAACGCTCCTCAGTGACATGAACTTTGATTTTATGGGTTTTTTTTTTAATTACATAGATTTATTTATTGGGTGGGGTTAGACATGGCACCAGTGTCTGTGGAGATCACAGCACACCTTGTAGAAGCTTGTTCTCTCCTCCTACATGTGGGTCCCACAGTGGAGCTCGGGTCACCAGGCTTGGTGGCAAAAACCTGCCTGCTGAGTGTGTTCAGTGTTTGTTCGTTTTTTAGACAGGGCTTCTCACCGGCTTGAAACTCAGCAAGCAGGTGAAACTGAGATTACTGTCCACACCACCACACTGGTCTTTCTTTTTAAAGTGGATTCTGAAGGAATCTTGTTGGCAAGGCCAGTGGCTTACCCGCCAAGCTATCACCCCAGCCTCCCAGAGGCGTTTTCTGAGGTTGATTTCCTGTCCTAGTGTGTTCTGCTGAGAGGGATCCCTATGGGCCGAGGGGAAATGAGGACACCCAAGGTTTCCCAGGTTGTTACAAAGTGCTTGGTCACATTTCACAGAAGCTGAGGTGGAAATGAACTTTTGAAGTCATGGATCTCGGCCTCTCATGGGGGAACAAAAATCCCTTCTGTGTTCCTGACCGTCTTCCAGCTTTTGTTGGAGCCACGCTCAGCAAATAAGTATATTTGGATTTACAGTCCCATTTCATTGATGAAGAAACTAAGGCCCAGAAAGGCTAAATACCTTTCCCAGAGTTCCCTGGTTAATAAGAGTTACAGTTAAGATAAATTCACTCCTATGTTTTCTTTCCTTCTTTTCTTTTGCTTTCTTTTTTTTTTTTTTTTTGGGACAAGGTCTCATGTAGCCCAGGCTGGCCCTGACCTTACTATGGAGCTGAGGATGACCTTAAACCCCTGATCCTCCTGCTTTTACCTCCCAAGTGCTAACATTACAGGTATTAAACACTGGCTAGATTCACTTTTAGAGGTTGTTTGTTTGTTTGTTTGTTTTTAAACTACATCTGTCGCTCCATTCTGACCAGTGAGGAGATGGTGACCGGACGGCTTCCTTTTTCCTGAGCTTTCTTCATTTTCTTTGAGATCACTTCTTACTGTTCTTTCTTTCTTTCTTTCTTTCTTTCTTTCTTTCTTTCTTTCTTTCTTTCTTTCTTTCTTTCTTTCTTTCTTTTGTAGCTAGCCCTGGTTGTCCTGGAACTCATTGTGTAAACCAGGCTGGCTTTGGAGATCCACCTGCCTCTGCCACCCTAGCGGTAGGATTAAAAGTGTGTGCAACCAGACCCAGCACTTCTTAGCTGTAGTAAGTTGTGAAACTTTCCCAGGAGCCCTGGGATGTACTTAGCTTCTCTGTGGGTGTAGTAACACTTGCAAGAAGCCTGGCAGAGGCAGAGCACCTCTGCCCAGTGCCTGGGGGCAGGGGTGGATGATGCCGGTGACCGTTCTGTCAACCTGATGTGTTACTATAGTCTTAGTTCATTACAGTGGCTTAGAGGCCCACAATGTTAGGGAAAACATCAAAGTGTCACATGTCCTAATGTCGATACACCCGTCTGCCTCCTTCCTTTTTCAACAGTCAACTACTCCAAAAAGTGTAGCTCCCCACCCCCATCAGAAAGCAAGCAGTTCAGCACCAGACGCACCACATTCCAATTCTGTTCTGACGATGTCTACCTTGGGTAGTGTTCACCGCTCATAGTTCTAGAGGGCTGGAAGCTTTGGGATCAGAATGCTTTTTGTTTGTTTGTTTTGTTTTGTTTTTTCAAGACAGGGTTTCTCTGTATAGCCCTTGCTGGCCTGGAACTCACTTTGTAGACCAGGCTGGCCTTGAACTCAGAAATCCGCCTGCCTCTGCCTCCCGAGTGCTGGGATTAAAGGCATGTGCCACCACGCCCGGCTTTCAGAATGCTTTTTGATTGGTGTGTGCTTCCTAGTTTACAGATCGATGCTTGCTTATACCTGCCCTTCATCCTCCCATGGTGAAGGAAGCCAGGGAAAGCAAGCTCCCTGGTTTCTTTGTATAAGGGCAGTGAGCCCACTAGGGAGGACCCCAACTTTGGAACTTGATACTCCCACCATCACATCTCCTAGGACCACCCCATTGGGGAATAAGGCTTTAATGCACAGGTTTTTACCGGGGCTAAAATTCGGTCTATGGCAGTTCGTTTTCAAGGGTTTTATTTAAAGAAAGAACTAGATTTTGCTAATTGCTGTTATTTTGAGCCTTTGTGATCATCAGATTCTCTAGACTCGCATCCTCTGTTAAAAACAAAAACAAAAGCAATTTTGAAGTTGTCCGGCATATGGCCAGAAGCATTACAGAAAGCGCGTCATCCCAGTTGCCCCTCCCACCTCTGGAGAGACGGTAAAGGTCTTAGCCGGAAGTAGCTTTAGCAGATGCCTTAGGGCTCCTCACTTTCTGTGGCTTGCAGTATTAGGTAATGGCACAGCCACACGAAATCATCCCTAGTCAATGCTCTCAAACTAAGAGCCGTAAGTTTAATTTGTTAGAGATGGGACTTGAAAGCAGACTTCATTTTTAAGTTTCTTTCTTGACTCTAGCATTGAGGAGGACACACTAGCAGGTGTGTCCAGCCTTTTGATATTGGGAGTCGGTGTTATTCAGACTTGAGAACCATGAATTAATAGTTACCCCCAAAAAAGTCAATCTGAGATTTAGTATTGGCCATATTCATAGCTATCCCAGGCCTATAAGCAGCCGGATGTTACAGGTTGCAGGCACCTGCTAGAAAAAAGGAATAGTGGTTAGGCCCAGGAAGTAGAAAGGACAGAAACTCCTCAGTCCCTAAACCATGAAGAAAAGTCAAATTTTCTAAATATCTTTGTGTATTCAGATACTATAGAGGTGACTTTCGAATGGAAATACGGTAGTATTTGAAGAAAACGCAGGCACACCCGTTGGGGTGAGAAACTGCTAAATTTCTCCATTATTTTGAGTTATATTTCCTAATTTCATTATCTCTGCCAACCTAGCACCTCACAAAATGAGCTTTGGTAAAAAAACAACACCACCAAAAACAGGTTTTAAAAAATAAGAAGGCCGATCTGTGTGTGTGAGGAGAAAGAAATGTAATTAAATTGATGTTTTCCTTAAGCTGTCCAGTGTTTGTTTCAGATGCCATTACCAGAAAAAAAAAATCAATCAATCAATCCAAAGACCATTTTTGTTATTTCCTAATATCCTGAGGAATCCTGTTAAAAGGAAACACAGATTAAGAACATTAAACCTAGGGCTGAGAGATGGCTCCATGGTTAAGAGAGATGGCTCCATGGTTAAGAGAGATGGCTCCATGGTTAAGAGAGATGGCTCCATGGTTAAGAGAGATGGCTCCATGGTTAAGAGAGATGGCTCCATGGTTAAGAGAGATGGCTCCATGGTTAAGAGCACGTTGTTGCTTTTCCAGAGGACCCAGGTTTGGTTCCCAGCACCCACATTAGATGGCTCCCAACTGTAACTGCAGATCCAAGAGATCAAACACCCTCTTCACACACACACACACACACACACACACACACACACACACACACGAGAGAGAGAGAGAGAGAGAGAGAGAGAGAGAGAGAGAGAGAGAGAGATGCAACTGTTAGCAGTGGTTTCAGCACCTGGGAAGGCGAGGCAGAAGAATCAAGAGTTCATCATCAGCTGCATAGTGAGTTCAAGACCAGCCTGAGGACATGAGACCTTGTCTCAAAACAAACAACAGTCAAATACAGAGGTGAGCACGGTGTTACAAACATGCAACCCCAACACTGAGGAGACAGAGGATCCTACATTTGAGGGCCAGCCTAGGCTACACAGTGAGACTCTATGACAGAGAGAGGGGAGGGCAGAGAGGGGAGGGCAGAGAGGAGACAGAGGATCCTACATTTGAGGGCCAGCCTAGGCTACACAGTGAGACTCTGTGACAGAGAGAGGGGAGGGCAGAGAGGAGACAGAGGATCCTACATTTGAGGGCCAGTCTAGGCTACACAGTGAGACTCTGTGACAGAGAGGGGAGGGGGAGAGAGAGGGAGAGAGGGAAGGAAAAAGGACAGGGAGGGAGAAGAGAAATGCATGATGTTCACATAAAGATCAATCAAATACTTTGGATAGGAATAGTGAAAAACTGTACTTTCTGTAGCTTGGGGATACTTGGTTTATTTTGTTTGTTCCAATGAAAACGTACGTTAAAATTTTTAACATGAAATATATCAATTTCTTCCTCTTCCCATTCAAGTGGGTCATACGAAGAGAAACATCTTTCTTGCATCCCTAAGAATGTAGTTTTAAGGACTCTTGAGTCTGGCTGAGCTGTAGACCGTTTGCTGTCTGTCCAGCATAGGAAGGACTGAGCCCTGGACCGTCAGTGCTAGGAAGTGCCCGGGAAGCCAGCTGGGCAAAGCTGTTCCCCATGAGAGTGGAGTGAGGTTGGGCTTACAGGCAAAGAGGCAGCAAAAGCCTCTGAAAACAGTGAGGATCAAGATCAAAACAAGATGTGTCGGTAGAGGCACCTCCTCCTTTAGCGCCAGCGCTTGAGAGGCAGAGGCAGGCAGACCTCTGAGTTCTAGGCCAGCCTGGTCTATAGAGCGAGTTTCAGGACAAGCAGGACCAACCCAGTATGGAAAAAAACAAAAAACAAACAGCCATGATTCCGTGGGTAAAAGCTCTCTCCAGATGACCTGAGCTCAGCTCCCAGGACCCACAGCAGAAGGAGAAGCTGGTTTCCAAAAGTTGTCCTTGTACCTGCAAATGCAAGCCATGGCATTCATAAACTGAAAATATGTGCAAGACACACGAATATTAACTTGTCCAAAGGACCCGAGCCTTCAAGATGTGATCATGAATCTGAGTGGTATTGGGATGCTCATCTGTTGGGGTAATGCCCAAGTGTACACGGAACACCTAAAGTCAAACAGAACCAGCAAATAAAAACTTAGAACACGTGGTTCAATTAATACTTCCAGCAACTACAACAAAACATATTTATATTGATATAGTGTTCTCAATATTTGGGCCATACACCTGCTGAAGCTTATAACCTGCCTAAAATTCAGACTTTACTGGGTGTCTTATATCTTACCTGACAGTCTCACCCAGAAATGAAGAGAGATGGTTGATTCACTTCCCTGCAGTCTATGCCCCCATCTTCCATCAGTTGATTAGCAACCCTTCTCCAAGCCAGCGGCTCTCTTTTTTTAATTGTGTGGTTCTAATGACAGCTGCAGCTCATTAATTCAGCTTCACTGAGTTTAGAGTTTTGATTATTTATGCAAAAGCGATGTTAAAGTATACTTTATTCCTTTCGTGAATTTAATAAGCCTATTTGTCATCGATAATACAAACAAACGGAGAAGAGAACTATTTATCCCCTTGGGAGACCACAAGTAGTGTAATTACAATGAAATCAGGAGCTGTCAGTGCTCAGGCTGTGAATTTCATTTAATAATTACAGATCGTTCTCAATCACAAGACAAGGCTTTGCTCGCTCGGCAGAGATGGAGGCAGCCCGCTCAGTCCCTATGCCCCTCTTTGTTCTACCTGCTCCAGAACATGACGTACATCATGTCCGCTTGTCCCACTTAACCTAGTACACAGTGTCCGCTTGTCCTAGTGTAAAATATGCATTTATCCTGCCTACCCAGTATGCAGTGTGTGCTTACCACGGAGTACTGTTGGGCTGTGCGTGTTCTGTGCACCAGGCTGGCAAGAGCCCCATACAATGCTCACTACATAGAAAGATGCTTCTCAAGGCTTGCTTGCTGTATCTGTGAATAGAAGCCCGTGTTAATCAAACCATCGTGACTTCTGAGTACCTTATATTTAATTTTTTAATCTTTAATTACATTTATCTATTTTGTGTGTGGATGTTATGTGTAGGGAGGCGTAGGTGCCCTGAGCTGCATGTAGAAGCCAGAGCACAACTTACCTTTGTAGGGTCTCTCCTTCCATAATGTGTGCCCAGGGGATCAAACTCATATCCTCAGGTTTGGCAGCAAGCGCCTTTACCCACTGAGCCATATTGTGGACCCTAACGTTTTAAATTTTTAAATGATTTGGATTGTCCTTTCCTTTCTTCCAAATAGAATTTTTGATAAACTTATTTCCATTATATAAGGAAATTGGACACAAAACATATTTCTGACCTTCCAAATGTATTTTCTGAGGACAGAGGTAAGAAAAGAATGGTGAAATTGCCATAAACATATTGTGAGCTTTCTTCTGGTCCAGCACCGTGGGGCTCAGGCTCCATCAGGCTGCTAATGAAACCAGCAGGGTTGAGCCTACAGTCTTCCTCCTTTACACCACTGATTGTGTTTATGAACACATGTGTGCAGCTCACACACACACACACACACACACACACACACACACACACACACACAGAGCGTATGCCACAAAAGTCCCAAAAGATTATCGTGTAACCTACGTGTTGAAGCAGCTATATCATCTAGATGTGTGTGTATATATTTGTGTTGTTCATACAATGACAAAACCATCTTAGGACACATTTTTTCAGAGCCTGACCCGGACTGTAAAACAAAAATAAAGCCTCCCCTGTCTCCAAAGGGAGGCAAAGGGGAGCCTTTGATTGGGTGCCAGCTGTCATTGCTACTGTAGAATACAGTATTAGTGCCTTGAAACTAAGATGACCAGTTGCATAAGCTAGGCCATACCCGAGTGACTGAAGACCCCTATGTTTGAGCCATCCAAGGGGGTCAGTGAGTGCTGGCCCTCAGGGGGAAGCGGGGGACCATCGTGAGATGAGTGTAATAGCAGAAATGCCAGTGCCCAGTGTAAGCCATGGAGACACGGGGAAGTGAGACTTGTTCTCAGCCCATCCTGTGGCTTTCTTCTCTCTTTCTTTTGGCAGAGAAAAAAGAGGAAGGGGGGGAAAAGATTCATAAGAACCAGGAGATTATGGGTTAAGGCTTCCTGCAACCCAGGGCCTTGGCATGTTAGGTAAATGCCCCAACATTGTTGACATCACCAACCATTTGTCCACCTTTTGGCATTGTTCCTATGGGAACTCCAGGTATTGTTTTGAATACATGTAAGGGTTGAAACAGAGCTGAGCCTGTGGGTCCTTGGACCCGATCCTTTGTTTTTAAATGGCTCAGTAGGTAAAGGTGCTTGCCACCAAGCCTGACAACCTGAGTTTGATCCCCAGGATCCACAAAATGGAATAAGAGAGCTAACAATAGTAAGACATGCTCTACCTGCTGAATGTATGCTGGGGGGCGGGGGGAATGTGCGGGGCAGGGGGAGAGGGCAAAGAAGGAAGGAGGGAGAGAGATGGGGGAAATTATAACACTGGTTCATCAGACTGTCCTTTCTGTCCCCCCTCACCCCGCAGCACCCTGGAGGGATATTATGTGGACGATGCCCTGCAGGGCCAGGGCGTTTACACCTATGAAGACGGAGGTGTTCTCCAAGGCACCTATGTGGATGGGGAGCTGAATGGACCAGCCCAGGAGTACGACTCCGACGGGAGGCTGATCTTCAAGGGACAGTACAAAGACAACAATCGCCATGGAGTGTGTTGGATCCATTACCCAGTAAGCTGCTACCTGTTCACTCTGAGAAACAAAGAAAGGAACGTGTTTTAAGAGCGTTCTGACTCCTCACAGTAAATAGCAAATATGTATCCTCTGTGAAGCCATGATCAGCTGCTAAAGAGGCCAGCCTACCTGCTGTTGTTCACTTGGACTTAGATGACGAGGCTTTAGATTTGCCCTTAATTGTTGTTCTGAGTCATACTGAGTATTCCTGAGTATTTTCTCATCACTAGGACAAACTAGTTTTATTGTACCATCAGTAGAGTAGGGAAAAATGTTACTTTAAATTCCTTTGTCCTATAGAAAGAAGCAGAAAGATTTTTTATTGTTGAAATGCATATGGGGGATGACTGGGTGTGGAGACGCATGCCTTTAATCCCTGGTACATAGTGAGATCCGGGAGGACAGCCAGGGCTATGGAGAGAGACCCTGGCTGGGGGGGGGGGGGGGAGGAAGGAGGAGGAGAAGGAGAAGGGAGGAAGGAAGGGAGGGAGGAAGGAAGGAAGGAAGGAAGGAAGGAAGGAAGGAAGGAAGGAAGGAAGGAAGGAAGGAAGGAAGGAAGGAGAGGAGAGGCAGAATCTTACCCTGTAAATCATCTGGCCTCAAATTCACTATGTAGACCAGGCTGTCCTCGAACTCATAGAGATCCACCTGCCTCTGCCTCCCAAATGCTAGTATTAAGGCAAGTGCCACCACACCCAGCTGTTGCTTAATTTTATCTAGTCTCTTACCTGTGAGATTGAATTCAGCAGTTTCTGGTCTTTCTGGAGTTACTACACCCCTGCTGGTGAACAGCAAACACCCTTACCCCCGACCCCAACCCCAACCCCCTCCCCGAACTATCTCACCAGATCACACTGTTCTTTATAAATCATTTAATCAGCTGAGGAGATGGTTCAGCAGATAATAGCGATTGCTGAAGGTAAGGGGATCTGAGTTCAAATCCCCAGAAACCAAGTAAAAAACCTAGCTTGGTCCATTATACACTCACAAGGCTTTCACTTGGATCTCATGAGAGGGTCTCTGGGCTGGCTGGCATACCTCAAATTCAGTGAGACCCTGTCTCAGGGAATAAAGCAGAGAGTGATAGATCAGGACACCCAGCGTCATCCTACACACAATTGGTTTGTATTTATTTTTGAGACAAGGTTTCCCTATGTAGTCCTGGCTGTCCTGAGGCTCACTGTGTAGACAAGCCTGGTCTTGAACTCAGGGAGATCCACCTGCCTCTGCCTCCCTAGTGCTAGGATTAGAGGCCTGAGCCACCATGACCAGCCGTACAATTGTTTGTTTGTTTGTCTGTCTGTCTGTGTTTTTTCATCAGTTAAGCCTAGTTTATGCATGTGTGGGCCCAGCTACTAGGAAAGCCTGAGACAGACATACACCTGGCAGTTTGGGGCTGTGGAGGTGGCCCAGCAGTTAAGAGTGCCTGCTGTTCTATCATGAGGACTGGAGTTTGAATCCCAGTATCGGAGGCTCCAAGGGATCCAACACCCTTCCCTCCCCACTACCCCAACCCTCCCCCCAACACTAAATTTTTCAAAAGGAGCTGTGCCCTAAGGAAAAGATGTGGTCACTCTTTGTCCAAGACTTCCCAAGCATTCTTAGGCATCTTGGTCAGCTCTGACCCATCAGACATTATTTGGGTGACTGTCTAGGTAGAGACAGAGAAGCCGATACTGGAACCAAGGTACCTGCAGTTCCTGAAGGGTGAGAGAGGACTTCTGAGTAGCGGGGCTGAGCTCCATGCTGCCTGGAGCTGGGGCGCTACTGACATCTGAGAGACTTGTCAGAAAAATGAGCAGAGCCCGTGTAGGCAGAGGATGAGAGAGATCCGAAACAGGGATTCCCAGAGACTCCCACACCCTGTCATTTTCGCTTGTGACTAGGATCGACGGAAGTCCTGTGGTGAGATGGAAGGTACAGCTGAGACCGTCTCCTGCAGTCATCTCACTGACTGTCGCCAAACCTAAAAATGTCTTTAAAAATGACATTTTTTAGAGAATAATATTTTATGTGTTCTTTGACGATATCATACATGTGTATGCAGCTTGTCTTCCTCATATGCATGCCCAGTCCCCCTCCCAATCCCCCAGACCCCAAAATGTCAGCTCCCACTTTTGTGTCCTTTCCCCCCTCTCCACCTATAATGCAACTAGGATTGCTGCAGGTACATAGGTGGGGCCAGCCACTGGAGCAACATTTCACCCTCTGGTCTTATCCAACACCAAGAGAAGACTGTTGGGAAAGAGGCATTGGAGATAATAACTAGCTCTCAGAATGGCGGGCGGACAGCACGTGTGGTATCTGTTGGGGGTGGAAGAGGCTGACTACAGCCCGAGGCTGTCTAGAGGCTGAGTCAGTACAGAAGTGGACATCAGTGCCAGGCGCTGGCTTGCTGGTCCTCACTGTAGTCACTTTAAACTGGAGGCAGGATGGGACCACAGAGCCACTACGGGCTTCTAGGTTCCTTCTGCTGCCAAAGCACTGGAACTCTGAGGGACATGGGCCGTCCTGAGATTGGCAGGACAGTGCCTAGGACCCATTGTAGAGACATCCCAAACAGCCTTTATCTTCTTAATCTCCACCCAAGAAAGAAATGTGCCGTCAACAAGCATGTCAATAACCTACCTTCTCACCAATCCCGCTAGGGGGAGCCAGCGAGCAGAAGGAACCAGACAATGGCCTCTTCCCATGCTCCTTGATAGAGCAGCTGGGGCAGTCAGTATTTGTACCATAGCACACCCAACTGCTCTTCCGAAGGTGATAAGTTCAAATCCCAGCATCCACATGGTGGCTCAAAACCATCCGTAACGAGATCTGGCGCCCTCTTCTGGAGTATCTGAAGACAGCTACAGTGTACTTACATATAATAAATAAAATAAATCTTTAAAAAAAAAAAAGAGTAGGCGATGAACTGTTCTGCCTATTGTTCATGTAAGATTGCTCTAAGAACAGCTTCTTTTGAGAAATCTCCCTCTAATTATGATACAAAAGTTTTGCTGGTGATATTTCGGTTTTTGAGACAGTCTTGTGTAGCCTAGGCTGGCCTCAGATTCTCTGTGTAGCTGCAGAGCACCTTGAATCTCTGATTCCCCTGCCTCTGCCTCCTAAAGGCTGGAATTACAGGTGCGTACCGCCAACTCGGGCTACTCAGACCTGAGCAGCTTTTGAGAGAAAAGGGTGTGAGGCCCTAAATACAGACTTAGGTCTGCTTCAAATAGACAGTAATGTGGTAGGTAGGTAGGTAGCTCCTGTTAGTCACCACATGTAAGAATAGCACACACTATGTGCTAACACACTGTGGCTCAGGAGCAGCAGCCTGAAGGTAGATGGCACAGAAAGGACACTGCATGAGTAAGAATTAAGGTCAGAAGGACAAAGAGCATTGTCTGCCCATGGAAATGATGCTGTACACTTTTCCTCATAGGTTCTGAAATTTATTTTAGTTTATAATCTCTCCTCCACAGCCAGCAAAGAGTGGCTAGACTGTGTCCAGCTGTGCAACTTGTGTGGGTGAGGCCACTTATCCCAGTCCCAATAAGCAGCTCTGAGGGTGACATGAGTGCCACCCTGCGTTGCTACTTTGTATAACTGTTCCTAGATTTTTGAGCCGAGGACATTAACCAAGCTATCCGAGGCACCATGCTATCAAACTGTTTAGCAAGCTTACCCAGGACTTTGATTGGTAAGCTATGCAGTAAGGACTTCCAGCAGAGGACCCATCTTTTGCTTCCTAAATTAAGTCATCCACAACACTGTGGTAGCCCCCAGTTCAACTAAAACGTATTTGTGGGATGATTTAGTGAGAAGAGGTGTCTGCCACTAAGCCTGACAAGGATGGGTCGGTCTCCTGGGATCTACAGATCAGAAGTTGAGAAGTGGCTTCTGCAGTTTGTCCTCTGACCTTCACGTGGCACATGCCCACGCACACAAATACACGTGCACACAGGGACATACATACAAAATTAAAACACCAAGCATTTGTGGGTTACCTACTGTGACCCTGGCACTTGCCAAGACATAGAACTGCTCTGGCCTTTGTCCTAAGGAAGGAAGCAAAGCCGGCTCTTCTCCTGGAGGGAGGCAGGGCAGCCACCAATGAAGAAGGAAAGAAAGAAGCAATGTAGAGGAGACAAGACCTTTTATTTATTTGTTTGTCTGTGTATTTATTAATTTATTTATTTAATCACTTAGAAAATACAGACAACACTATTGTTACTCATGTAGCCCAAATTAATTCTTTCCTTTTTTTTTTCTTTCTACTCCCCCTCCCCCAACTTTGGTTTTCGTTTTGTTTTGTTTTGTTTGTTTTTTTTGTTTTGTTTTGGTTTGGTTTTTGAGACAGGGTTTCTCTGTATAGCCCTGGCTGTCCTGGAACTCACTCTGTAGACCAGGCTGGCCTCGAACTCAGAAATCCACCTGCCTCTGCCTCCCGAGTGCTGGGATTAAAGGCGTGCGCCACCACACCCGGCACCCAACTTTGGTTTTCAAGATGAGGTTTCTCTGTGTAATAGCCCTGGCTATCCTAGAACTAACCATGTAGACCAGGCTGGCCTCTCAGAGATCCTCCTACCTCTGCCTCCCAAGTGCTGAGAATAAAGGAGTGTGCCACCACACCTGGCTGGCCCAAACTAATTCTTAAGAACATAGAGATTTAGCTCAGAGGTAGAGTGTTTAGCATGTACTAGCATATAAGGTTCTGGGCCCTTGGTTCACTCCCAACACTGCTAATAATAATAATACTAATAATAATACTAATAATAATTTTTTAATTTCATTTTAACTGACTATTTTAATGTGTTGTCCTGGCTGTCCTGAATAGACCAGGTTGGCTTCACACTTACAGAGATCAGAGATCTATCTGCCTCTGCTTCCCTAGTGCTGAGATCAAAGGTGTGCGAGACCATATCCAGACTTAAGATTTTCTTGGCTGAGAAGTGAGTTGGGCCTCCTACAATTCCAGCACTTGAGAAGCAGACACAGCAACCACAGTGAATTTACAGCTAGTCCGTCCTAGATAATGAATCCAAGGCCAGGCTCAAAAACATAGCAAGAACTTTTCTTGAAATAAAAAAAACAGAAAGAGAAAAGGGAAGGAAGACAGATGGACTGTAGAGATAGTTCAGTGGTTAGAGCACCGGGTACTCATCCAGAGGACCCAGGTTCAAGTCCCAGCACCCACATGGTGGATCACAACTGGCTGTAACCCAGCTCCAGTCCTGTTACCCTCTTCTTCCACTACATGCACATAGTGGACAGACATACAGGCAGGTAAAACAGCCGTGCACACAAAATAAATTATTTTTCAAAGAAAAGAAAGTTTTAAGATGTGAGACCATGCCAGGCAATTGTGGCGTATGCCTTTAATCCTAGCACTCGGGAGGCAGAGGCAGACGGATTTCTGAGTTCGAGACCAGCCTGGTCTACAAAGTAAGTTCCAGGACAGCCAGGGCTATACAAAGAAACCCTGCCTCAAAAAAAAAAAAAAAAAAAAAAAAAAGATGTGAGACCATGTGACTAGTAGATAATAATACCCTGCTATAGATACTTGTACAGTTTTTGTTTTTTGTATTTTTTGGTTTTTCGAGACAGGGTTTCTCTGTGTAGCCCTGGCTGTCCTGGAACTTACTTTGTAGATCAGGCTGGCCTCGAACTCAGAAATCCGCCTGCCTCTTGTTTTTTTTGTTGTTGTTGTTGTTGTTGTTGTTGGTTGGTTGGTTTTTGGTTTTTTGGTTTTTTGGGTTTTTTTAGGGAATTTGAGACAGAAACAGTTTGTAGCCTAGACTGACCTAAAACTCACAATCCTCCTGCCTCAGCCTTTGGAATGCTGAGATTATAGGTGTGCACTATAATAACAATAACATGCAGCTTTAAAGGTTTCCGTTAAATGTTTGCATTATTTTCTGAGTTTAACGTGTTTGTTTCTTAGATACACATCAAGCCAGCGTGCCAGTAACAAATCCAGGACTAGTACCCTGGAGTACCCTTCAGTCTCCTCCTCTAAATGAGGCACGCATGCCCCTATGCGTAGAACATTCCAGAAGTCCATTTGCATATGACAGAGGCATCAAGAGCTTTCTCTCTTGTCAAAAGCTCTAGATTTTTAAGTTTAAAACTCAGTGTCAACTTTCTTCATGGTGGAGTGTGGAAGAGAACCGTCTTGAACTCGTACCCAACAGAGGAATCCTTTATATAATATCTTCATGCCTGGGTTTCCCCTGTAGGATGGAGGCAGCCTCGTCGGTGAAGTCAATGAAGATGGAGAGATGACGGGAGAAAAGATCGCCTATGTGTACCCTGACCAGAGGACCGCGCTCTATGGGAAGTTCATTGACGGAGAGATGCTCGAGGGGAAACTGGCCACCCTCATGGCCACCGAAGAAGGGAGGCCACACTTTGAAGTGACATCCGGAAGTAAGTTGGATCTGCTTCCAGTGGAGTGACAGGTTGCACAGGTTCCTTATCTGAGCAGCCCACTTTAATGGAGTGTCAGTCGGGTTTGGGGAAAAAAAAAAAAACAGACCCTTTGGCCCCTCCCTATTTTAGGACAGCAGACACAGGTCTTCTGTGTCCCCGGGTTCAGCTGGTCTAGCCTGGGCTGGGCTGGTGAGGCTGAACCAGGCTAGACCTCAAACTCAGAGATCCACCTGCCTCAGTCTCCCCAGTGCTAGGGTTAAAAGCATGCATGTGCCACCACTGCCCGGCTCCATTGCACCATTTTAAGTGGGATCTGGAGGTGCGCTTTGACTTTATTCATCAGGCAGCTCTAGAGTTCAGACTTTGGGCCTTGTACATGGCAGTTAAATGTTCTCAAGTGGGGGGCTCCAGCCCTAGCCTCGATACAAATTTAAAACTACCCAAGAGGCAGAACTTTAAGTCACCTGATTTGATTCTCAAATTCCAGCAACTACCGAGTCATGGTCTGGGTCATGTTATCTTTCAGAACATGTGGTCCAGGTTAAAGATGGATGGATCTTCCCACCTCCAAAGATCTGGATTAAAGGTGGCGCTTCCCACTGCAAATGATTTAATTAAGGGAACAGATACCTCACAGGTGTACGGAGCCACTTGGGTTTTGGTTAGTTACAGATGTAGTAACGTTTTACAACCAAGGAGAGCCATCACACTATCTCTGCCTGCTCCTTTTACAGGCTGGTTCCAGGCTCCTGTGTATCTGATGTCTGAGTTTGTTTAAGCCCAAGAGGCTTAAACAATGCTCACCACAGATGCATTGTGGGGCCTGGGGAGAACATGATACCTAAATTCCTCTGGACTCCCTGCTTAGCTTCACGTCTCTCCTGCCTCCCGAGTAACCAAATTGCCCACCAGAAAGTTCCACTTTTGAAATCCTTAAGTGGTCTGACCCTAGGTTGTCGCTGACTGATTTGGGTTTTTCTTTCTTTTTTTTTTTTTTCTTCTCAAAGACCCACTTTATTTTATTATATGTAAGTACACTGTAGCTGTCCTCAGACACTCCAGAAGAGTGAGCCAGATCTCGTTACGGATGGTTGTGAGCCACCATGTGGTTGCTGGGATTTGAACTTATCACCTTCGGAAGAACAGTCGGGTGCTCTTACCCACTGAGCCATCTCACCAGCCCCGGTTTGGGTTTTTCTAACTTAAGTTTGAGGTATCATTTAGGTTAACATTGTATTTTAAACAACAGGAAAGGGGTCTGGTAACCATGACAACTACTGAAGACCTGACTGATGGGATTGCTCGTGTGGTCTTGGTGCTAAAAATAATTTGCTTTGTAGGAGTTTACCTCCCCCTCCCCCCCCCCCCCCCCCGTTCCAAATCTTATTTGTTTATGAACCCTCGGAATTTGCCAAGGTTGACAGAAAGCCAATAGTGACTCTAGGACAGTTGCATACCTATCTTCAGGAATAACCACTCCCCAGGTGCTGAGCCACCGAGACAGAAGCCAAATGACAGTTAATGTAGCATGGAGAGCAATATTGCTCTTAATTCTGGGAGGCTGACTTCACTCTCAGTAAAGGAGTCAAGTGATGGGCTCTGCTGTAGAGTTTACAGACTGTCTGGTATGAAGAAACCCTCAGAGAAATTTTAAAACCATTATCCAGTTTGGTCTAACCAGAAAAGTCTGAAAATTCTATGAAAGTCTTTTTGTTTTTTGTTTTCGTTTTAATTTTTGGTACCCAAGCAGGTTTTTAAGACATTTGAATAACGGAAAATCAACAAATAGGAATCCTAAGAGTTAAGTCTGATGGTTGTCCGTTAAGACTTAAATTAAACCAGGTAAATGCAGGTCTGTAATCTCATCCACTCAAAAACTTGAGGATTACAAGGTCAAAGCTAGGCTGAACAACTTAGACCCTGTCTCCTACTAAGTGGGAGGGTCAGGGTAGGGTGGGGGGGCAAGATTCAGAAACATAATCAAAGAGTAAACAGGCAGAGGTCGACTTAGCTATTCTAGCTGGCGTGACCATATTGGCGCGCGTGATTGATTGGGCCCTCCCATGAAGAGGAACACATCTGCGTGTGCTGCCGGGCTCTGCACCTGAACTCACATGTGGATTTGCCTTTTAGGTTCCGTGTACCACTTTGATAAATCGACTTCCTCCTGCATCTCCAGCGATGCCCTCCTTCCAGACCCTTACGAGTCCGAGAGGTAACTGTTTCCTTGTGCCTTTCCCTGCCCTGTGTGTGCCCTGGCGGTGGGCATCCTCGTTCTCCTGTGGCTCTCTGCTCAGACTGGGCTTCTGCTCAACCCAAGACCCTCCATAATGAGCGCTTTTCCTTGGCACATCTTCCAAGTAAGGCTTGGGTATCCTGAAGAAGACCAACTGCATCCTTATAGCAAGCCTGTCCATAGAAAGTGCCTACATTATCAAGCCAGTTCATCTCGTCCTAGAACAAATTCTCTAGGAAAGGTGTTGAGTCCGTCAGTCAGTCGTCAGTCCCTTTCAAATGTCCCCTTTCTCAGGACTCTGGGTGGATGGGAAAGCAAGCATGTAGAAATTAGAGAACAACTTTTGAAACCAGTTCTTTCCTTCCACCATGTGGAATGGGTCAGGCTTGAAAACAGGCGATTTTACCCACAGAGCCATGTTACAGGCCCTGTCAGGGCTCCCTCTAGGGAAGCTCTTTCAAGCCTGACCTATACCTTCAGCACAACTCCTGTTCTCTGCAGCCTGACCCTTGGACCATAAAGCAACTTTCTTATTCATCAGGGAAGACAGGGTAGAAAGATAACTAATAATGGTGATCATAGAAGCTCCCCACCTAGTCAAGTCTGGCCATTTCACGCCTAATCTAAGCAGTTGGCTGCCCTTTAGCTTGGCCTAGGCGCTCAGAATTCTCATTCTCCAGCAGCTGGTCTACTTCTGAGTAAGGACAGTCCCCAACCCCCGGGCGTGGGTTATCTCTTGTTTACTTTCTGCTCCCATCTGAGAAACCAGCCTTCTCCTGGTCTGCCTGACAGAGCAGATCCCACAGGCAGGGAGAGAATGTCCTCCTTTTTTGACAAGAGGTTCTGGCCCAGGGCCAGGGTGCAGACTGTTTTCTGTGTTAGCCACAAAAGACTACAGGGCCAACTCTATCTATCAAGCTAGGCTGCTGTTGTGAAATTCTGCATAGCAATACTCTCAAACCGCTTAGCCGTTTACAGGGGCGAGTATTTTGTGTTATACGCATGGTTCGGAGGGTTGGCTTAGGTTCAGCCATTTTTTGTTTGGCCTTCACCAGGCTCAGCCGGAGTTGGCTGGGCTCCAGGATTCAAGTCGGGTTCAGGTCTATTTCACATCTCTTCATTCCAAGACTCTGGCTGAAGGAAAAACAACCCCCAGGACATATTTTTTCCCCCCCGGAGACAGTGGAAACTGGAAGAAACTGGCAGAAACTCACCACGTCTCTTAACACCTGAGGCCCAGCAGCAGGGCCTTCCTGCAGAGTCAGCAGGGTGGGGGAGGTACAACCCTCCTGCACTAAAAGGAGTGTCATGAGGTCACCTGGCAAAAGGGCGAGATGTATCATTCTGTCACAGGAAAGGAGCAGAATTGGAAGCAATAATTCAGATTTCCAGTCCATAAAATAAGCCAAAATTACAGATATCCAGCCTCTAGCAGGGTCATCCATCACAGTGCATGAAGACATGAAAGCTTGGTTGGTGGAGCCTAAGTTTATATTACATCCACTCCACGGCCAAGAGTGCTTTTCTTGTAAAGCTGTGCGTAGGAACTTTTTCACACTGAGTAACAATGTGGAAGCTTCGGGGCCTCGTGTTGTCTGATGCGCAGGCTCATCTTTCCCTCTGAGCCCAGCAGCAGTCAGACACAGTCTTCAGCAAACTGGGGAAGGCAACTGTGTCTCAATAAAACTTTATCAACAAAAAAACGAGCAGCAGTCAGATTGGACCTGTAGCTAGCTTTAAACCCCTTTGTTGGGAAATTCTTGTTGGATATATATCATTTGTTGTCACCTTTTATATAAACAGTCCGTCTTGGCATTTAACTAAGAAATAGTCCTTCTCTGTTATCTGCCTTTGAAAAGCTGGGGAATGTTTTCTTGTCTGGTAAGACTAAAAATCATCATTAGCTGTAAATGTTATCTTCCTTTTCAAAAAGGTATATCAGGTATGGGTAGCTTTAGGAGTCTATAATGATGACTCCTTGTTAAAGAAGACTTAAAAAAAATGATGTGTATGAGTGTTTGCATGTGTACCTGTGCACCATGTGGGTGCACTGTCCACGGGGGCCAGAGGAGGGCGTCAGACCCCTGGCACTGTGGTTACAAGTAGTTGTGAGATGTCATATGGGTGCTGGGAACCAAACCCAGGTGGTCTGGAAGACCAGCCATCTCCCCAGCGCTAGAGATTGTTTGAGGCCTGGGGATACGGCTCTGTTAATAGAATGTGTACCTGGTATCCTCAAAACCCTAGGTCTGATCTCTGGCACCACAAAAAATTGGGCACTTGAGGTGGAAGCAGAAAGATTAAAAGGTCATCGTTATCGTCAGGTGGTTGTCACTGGGTCCCCTGGAAGCAGAGGAAGGGGATCTCTGTGAGTTTGAGACCAGCCTGATCTATATAGAGAGTTCCAGGCCAGCCAGGGCTACACAGAGAGAACCTGTCTCAAAATAAAATAATAATAAAGAAGTAGTTCCTGATGTCATTGGCTCAGGAGCAAGTCTGAGGCCAGCCTGAGCCAGATACTTCATCTAAAGGAGCCAGGTAGAGTTCAGTTTGAATACAGCGCTTACAGAGATAAAAGGTGTTTCTTCCATCCCTGTTGCTAACGTATTGCGGTTTACTTTCTTGACCTCCCCCTCTTCCTTCCTTTGTTAAATAATTGGAATAATTCGTAATGAAATTTTGGTGATTGACATGAAGTGACGGGTCACACTGAAAAGCTCACAATTTGATTTTTATTATTATATCTATATTTAGGGTTTATGTTGCCGACTCTCTCATCTCCAGTGCTGGAGAAGGACTGTTTTCCAAGGTAGCAGTGGGACCCAATACTGTTATGTCGTTTTATAACGGAGTCCGAATTACACACCAAGAGGTAAGGGGGAAAGATATAAATTCAACCTAATCAGCTAAAGGCCCTTAGCTTAAGCAAGCCACTTTCATGGTCATAGAAAGTGGGACAATGACACAGTCATGTGTCTCCTCTAGACCACACCCAACATCTGAAACCCAAGATCTAGTCAGATTCCTAATAATGAGTTAATGGCCTCCAATGTGGTATGATTTTAGAAAAGTCCCCCACTCGTGCTAATGCAACATTTTATGATGGTCTCCATCTTGCCAAGAAGAGTTTTAGTGAAAAAAAAAATCCAAACTCAAAAGCTAAAAGTTGAATCAGGCAGGGTGTGGTCTGCATGCCTGTAATCTTAGCACCTGAAAGGCCGAAAGCATGAGGGTCGTGCAGGTCCATTTCACAGCAGTATCCCCCATCTGAGTCTCAGCCCCTGAACATGAGGTCCTTTCAATCTGTCCATCATCTACTTTCAGAATCATGAGGGGGTGTCAGACAAGGCATGGACCTGTAACCCCTGCATTTGTGAGGATAAGGCTGGAGAATCATGCGTCCTGGGCAAGCCTGGGCTAATTAGGTCAAGGTCTTATCTTGGGGGTTGGGGGTGATGAGGAGATGCAGCAGGCAGTTAAAGCATCTGCCTTGCAGGGAGGAGGAAGCTCATCCAATTCCCAGGGCCTCAGTGTTAAAAGCTGGGCATGGTGGCATACGCTTGCAACCGTAGTACTGGGGAGCTGCAGACAGGGGGCGTCCCTGGGACTCACTAGCCGGCCAGCCTAGCCTGCTGAGCGAGTTCTAGAGTTCTAGGCATTGAGAGACCCTGGGAAGGAAGGAAGGAAGGAAGGAAGGAAGGAAGGAAGGAAGGAAGGAAGGAAGGAAGGAAGGAAAAAGAAAAGGTTCCAGGACAGCCAGGAATATACAGAGAAACCTTGACTCCAAAAAACAAAAGGAAGAAAGGAAAAAAAAAGATGGATGTCAGGCAGACAGACAGACAGACAGACAGACAGACAGACAGACAGATATTGAGAATCTTTGGGGAAGGACACTGAAGCTGTTCTCTGGCCTCCCCACACAGTTGCCTTTAAGACACAGTCTTTGGCTGCTATTCTGTATGTTTATCGCATTGACATTTTGCCTGTGACAAAAAATGAGGTCAGGTGTGGCTTCTTCCAGTTACATCACAGCAGCCTCCAAAAAAAGGTTTGAATTTGGAAGCATTCTGGGTTTTCAAATGCTAAACCTGTGTGTCTTTATTTGAACACTCTTCTGAGGTGGAAAAGAAAGCCTCGGAGAGATTAAACAATCTGCCCCAGGTCACAAATACAGTGAACTGCATAGTTCAAGGGAGGTTTCCAACACAGAGGCAGGCTGGCATCTGATACCACGATGGTTGCAGCAGTGCAGGAGATGCCGCTCGCCGCACCCTGTGCACTTGAGACTCTGACATCCACCTGATGGCTGCATAGCACAAACCACACCACATACCCTTACTTCCATGGCGGGTTAGGAGTAATGGGAGATGAGACCTCCCGTTGACTGAATGTCATATCTAAATGCAGTGTATTGGAGGAAGTCAGTTCACCTAGGCAGGCAGGGTGGCCAACCTGTGATTCACAGGCTATATTCGGCCAAGGATAAATGCAGACATAGCCTAAGAGAAAGCTGTAAGTTTACTTAAAGCTCAAGAAATATTGTTTCTATCTTTTATAGTTTCTTTTTAAAGATTTGTGTATTCATTATATGTAAGTATACGGTAGTTGTCTTCAGACACACCAGGAGAGGGCATTAGATCCCGTTACAGATGAGCCACCATGCAGTTGCTGAGAATTGAACTCAGGACCTCTGGGAGAGCAGTCAGTGCTCTTAACCACTGAGCCATCTCACCAGCCCCCTTGTTTTGTCTGTGGCTCACAAACATGAATTGAAGACCACAATTGTGTCACAGTGTCAGAAACCTGGACATGCCTTCTGGAGTCTAAAAGTTCCTATGAAAACACGACCCTTTTTCAGTAAAAGGTTTAGTAAAAAGATTTGTACAATCTTTAGATAAACAAGAATATCATGTTTTTTTTTAAACCCAAAGGGCTGTTCTGCTGGCCTCCCAGGGTCCAGCCTGAGGCCTGGTGGTTGTGCTGTAGGTGGTAAGTCACACATAGGTAGGCAAGCACACAGGCTTAGAGACTGTTTCCTGGTCTCCGATTCCTCTGCTGGAACAGAAATGTGGACCTTCTAATAAATGTCTTAAAAATACATTTATGACTGGATGGTGTTAGTGCACCCCTTTAATCCCCAGCACTGGGGAAGCAGGGGCAGGAAGATCTCTGAGCTGTTCAAGGACAGCCTGGTCTACAGAGTGAGTTTCAGGACAGCCAGGGCTACAGAGAAACCCTGTCTAGACAAAAAAAAAAGAAAGAAAGATTATTTGGAGGCATCATGTGCCTCTGTTTAAGAGTGGAGGTCAGAGCACAGTTTCCTGGGATAAGTTCTCACCTTTGACTGTGGCTCTGTGGACTGGACTCAGGAGGTCGGGCGTGGTCAAGGTCGGGTGTGGTCACGTGGTCGCGAGCAGCTGAAACCACCGAGCCATCTCAACAGCCTCTCCTCCGTTTATTTTCAGTTCGGGTCTATCCGATATTTTTGTGTGTCTTTGTAAAGGATGGAAATCCTTTTCTTCTATCTGAAATGAGGAGAATCCTGTAAGCAGTGGGTTGAGCTGTCTGGTTGCACCGTCCTTGCGTGGGAAGACGTCTTGGCTGTCTTGCGTGTCTGCAGCGCTCTCACTAGGAAGTGTTAAGCTAAGTGAGTTAGCGCCTCTGACACGCTGCGAGCTTGGTGAGGAAGGCTCTCTCTAGCACGACTTCCCTGTGTTTTGCAGGTTGACAGCAGGGATTGGGCCCTAAATGGGAACACTCTCTCCCTGGACGAGGAAACAGTCATTGATGTGCCTGAGCCCTACAACCACGTGTCCAAGTACTGTGCCTCCTTGGGACACAAGGCGAATCACTCCTTCACTCCGAACTGCATCTATGACCTGTAAGTAGGACGCAGTGGCTGCTGGGATCCGTGCAGAGGGGTCCCAAGGCCGAGGAGGGCATGGGGAAGGTCCCCAAGCTTCAGATGATGGCTGCTCTCACAGAATTAACGGGGAGCCTTGTAGTTAAAGGCTCCAGGTCTTACCAGCTTGCCTCCCAGCCGTGACATGAAAATGTGCTTTGAAAAGGAGAACGTCATAGAAATACGGTGGCCGTTTTATTGCTATCCTTGCTTGCCCTTAGGTTTTTCCTCATCTAAGGATCACATCACAGGGCTGGGGAGGGGAGGAGCCGCTCTAGACTTTATCCAATCAGAGATCACTGGGGAGCATTTTTTTACAGCACATTGGTCAGTACAATGCCCGTGTCCAGACTGCTACTTGGGGCGCAGAGCTCAGCGTCTGAATACACAGCACACAAGACCAGTCTCAACGCACACGGGCACCTGCATACATACATGCACACAGATCATGGGGTGGCCGTGTAGCTCGGCTATAGAGCGCAGCCTTCCCTGTTTGCTGCCCAGTTGTATCCCCTCTGCTGTGCATGATCACAGCAGACATGTCCAGAGCACGACTCTGAACATCTCGTCTGGGAGACCTTGCCAAAATTTGGGGCTCGCTAGGAAATGTCCCAAGATTTGTCCTTAAAAATGCCTCAGAAATCGTCCTGGCAGTGACCAGATTTCCTTGGCAGCCAGTAACAAGTACCTGGCATTCCAGCTGCTTCTAAAGGGCTAGCTGAAGTGGCAGAGGACATGTGTCATGTGAAACGAAGCTGACACTGTTATTAGTTGCGCGGGGGGGCGGGGGGGGCACGGTAACTAATGTCCCAAATACCACTCAGACCCCTCCCTTCTATGGCTTCACTACAAGGATGGCTTTCTCCCCAAGGCAAGAGAGAACTGGAAACAGGAGCGACTTCTGTTTCTGCGAAATCACTTTCTGCTCAGCCGGTTTTGTTTGGGGGAGGGGGGTCTGTTTGTTTTCTTTGTGTTTGTTGCTGGTACTTGTCTTTCAAACCCAGTGTGGCCAAAAGGCGGTTACATGGGGGATGAGAAGTCTCTCTGGATAATAACCAAATGTAAACTTCAGATTACAGCTTCTAGCATGTGTGTGGTTCCTCGGGCCACTGGCATTAACGTGCTCATTCACATAACTGAGAGAGAGCTTCCCTATGCTGCTTTGCTAAGTCTGGCACAAAACACCAGGGCACAATTACACCAGTAAATACGGTACCATGTCTGTCAGCTAAGGCCCAGAGGTTTGGGTTCCGTGCTACTTCTGCAGCCATGGCCTCTGAGCATTCATTCCAGGTCCCTCTCCACCTTTCCATATTTATTTCCTTCCTTCCTTCCTTCCTTCCTTCCTTCCTTCCTTCCTTCCTTCCTTCCTATGTTAGAGACTGAACCCAGGCCCTCACAAGCTCAGCTCACATTCTGCCCCTTAGCACCCCGGCCCTACAATGGATGCTTTTCCTGTTTTATGTCATTCAGACCTCCCAGGACCTTCCGGTCAGTTAGATCTCAGATCTGGAGCCAGAGTGGCCCCCAGCAGTGGGGCCCCACTGCCTTAACACCTGAAAACAAGTTCTTTCTTTCTGTTCTGTCTACTCAAACTAAGAACATGCTGGGTATGGTGGTGCCCGCCCATAACTCTAGTGCCTGGAAGTCTGAGGCAGGAGGAGGCTGAGTTCTTTAGTCCCAACATTGGGGAAGCAGAGGCAGGAGGATCTCTGTGAGTCTAATGCCAGCATGAGCTACATGCTGGCATTAGTGAGACTATGTCTCAACACAAACCAACATCATCAACAACAACAACACATCAAAAAAACAAAAACAAAAAAACAAAAAAAAACAAAGACAGTGAGCATGAGAGTAAAGCTACAAGAACATTGGAAAAGAAGTCTTAGGCCCAAGATTTCAACATCAGGCTCCCCCTCCCATCCCCCACCCCCGGTAGATCTTCTAGAAAGTTAATCAAAGCTCCATTTCAGGAGCATTATTTAGTCTTCATACTGAAATCATAGGATGCAAATTATAAAGAAGCATGTCAACTCAAAGACAGAATTGTCCAGTGTGCTAGCGCAAGTGTTCAATCCTAGCTAGCACTCAAGTTCAGAGATAGCCTGGTCTACAGTGGGTTCCTAGCAAGCCAGAGCTACACAGTAATACACTTTTGTCTGCCTTCTGTCTCTGTGGAGAGACACCATGACCTCGGCAACTCATAGAAAAGAGAACATTTTCCTGGGGCTGGCTTACGGTTCAGAGGGTTAGGTCATTGTCATCGTGGAGGGAGCATGGTGGTAGGCTGCAGACATGGTGCTGGAGAGGTGGGCAGCAGGAAGAGAGAGTGACACTGTGGCTGGCTTGAGCATCTGAAACACCAAAGCTCGCCCCCAGTGACACACTTCCTCCAACAAGGCCACGCCTCCCTGTGAGCCTATGGGGTCTGTTTTTATTCAAACTACCATAACTGTCCGTACATACATACATGCATTTTATCAACATGGATTTTAACTATATTACTATGACTCCGCCAGCATTCCAATAACTGAGGCCGAGTCCTATGGATTTATTTAACCAGCTCTTGCACAATTACTGAGAGATTACCCCTAACCTATTTTTCTAACACTCTGCTGGCTACTTCCCAGCTGCTCTCCCCATGGTACTTGCTCCTGGAGTCTTGCCCACGTTAGTTCTGCTCCAGCAGTCTGTCCGGGGTGCCTTTCACTGGGCATGTGCTGCTGCTCCATCACAGCTAATGGGAAGCTTCTGTTCTCCTTCGCTCCTCCTTCCACTCTCCCTACCTGAGCCTCCCAGCCAGTAAATGAAACTCCGCCCACCTCTACTCGCCCCAGTAGCTGGCTGGAGCCACCTTTATTTATCCAATCGTTTTTAATTGGAAAGCAAGGTTTATATAGCATCACTTGGTGAATGTGGGGATCTGCTCATCGGGGGTAACCAAATTTTGGGGGCCGGTGTTTAGCATTTGTGTATACAGCGCCAGACCAACCCCCAACACATACATACATACATACATACATACATACATACATACAAGACTGTGATGTTATGGTGTTGGAGATCTGTGTGCCAGCAAGTACTCTACCACTAGGTATATCCTCCACCCGAAGCCACAGTTTTAACAAAGAGTTCTGAATCCATGGTCTGGATATCTTCTTCGTGGAGGAGCATAATCTTAGATCACTTATATGTTCATATGTACATGTATGTGCACACATGTATGTATATGAATGCCCACCCATGGCTTTATAAGTGCTGTTCACATATCCATATACATGAATGTACACATCCCTACATACATAATCACACATGTGCACGCTTACATTCATAGTTGCTGATAGCAGAGTCTCAGTTTGTGAGAGCCACTATGTTAGGGACATGCTACGTGAGACCCCATTTTCTCACCACAGAGACCATCTAGGGAAAGTCTTACTAGTGTCGTTATGATTCTATAGATCAGGAAAGTGAAATTCAGGAACATACAAGAACACGGTGATAACGTATGAAACCAGAACTTAACAGCCAACCAAAACTCTTTGACACCCAAGTTAAATGCCCCTTTCATGAAACATGATAGCCATGTAGGATGGAGAGTCCTCTTTGGTGTCAAGTAGAAGTTGTTCATTTTTATACCACATAGAAGTTATCCCAAACCACATACACATGTCTAGGAGCATAGCCCAGAGAGAGCGCTTGGTCACTGGTTCTATTCCAGTGATCTAAGAAAACACCAGACACACACCTTTCTCCACAGAGGAGCCAGCCACTACTTAGCTCCCTCAGGTCCTAGAGGCCAATCTGATTTATGGTTGGCTTTTCCCCATTTGATGTGTCCTCTGTCCCTTGCTCACCATGAGGGTCTGCGTGAAGGATGAGGGCTAGCAACTAGCTTAGCCACTAAAGGCACTTGTCACCAAGCCTAAACATCTGTGTTTGATCCCTGGAACCCACATGGTTGAAGGAAAGGAGTGACTTCTCCAAGTTGTCCTCTGACCTCTCCAACATGTGCTAGGGTGATCCGGGAGGTTGGGGGTTTTAATATTAAGACAGGCTGTTGTATAATCCCAGTCTGGCCTCAGACTCACTGTGAAGCCAAGAACAACCTGGCATTTCTGATTTCCCTCCCCCCACCTGAGCGCTAGAACCACCATGCCTGGTTTATGGTTATACTGAGAAGTGCCTTGGGCCCCATATGTGCTAGATGAGCCCTCCACCCCAGCCTGCCTAGAGTGGGTGCTGAAACCGGTGGGGGTGTGCCCCTTCTCTGAGAACACAGGAGTGACACCCAGCCAGTGCATGTGGGTGAGCCGCTCCCTTGGCACTGAGGTCCTGGGTTGACCCAAGAGTGACCTTTCCCGTCTTGATGTTTTAGGTTTGTCCACCCCCGTTTCGGGCCGATCAAGTGTATCCGCACCCTGCGAGCTGTAGAGGCTGAGGAAGAGCTGACCGTTGCCTACGGCTATGATCACAGCCCCCCGGGAAAGAGTGGGCCCGAAGCCCCCGAGTGGTATCAGGTGGAGCTGAAGGCCTTCCAGGCCACCCAGCAGAAGTGAAAGGCTTGGCCCTGGGTCCCAGAGACCTGGAGTAGAAACTTGGATCTATGCACTACATTTATCTGACAACGGGACAACCAGGGACTGTTCATGCCATGACATCACATCCTCTCACCCTGCGTTAGCAACGACTTCTCGCATACTAACTAGGTTTGACTGTATTACTCTGTACCAGATTTAAAATTAGCTAGCCTTGCCACAACGCCCTACCGAGAGGTACTGTCGAACTGTAGACAGCATGATGTTCTTTGATGGTGAAAGTCTAAATCTGGACCGTGTTCAGAGATACCAAATGATTAGGCTGAAAAGGGAAACGGGGTTCTTCAGTCTCTTCTTCTTTTTTTTCCTCCATGATGTTTTCTCTATGGCCAGTGCAAATGGTGTTGTCACCCTTGCATGTTGCCAACCGCAGGGCAGGAAGCAATGACATCTTTATCTACACGTAGGGTCATTTGCCTTTTAACCTTTGATCTGTATCTCTTGCAATAGAATGGCTTTGTTTTTGTTGTTCCTCTCCTAGTGAACTGAAGCCCAGTCTTTTGAGTAATTTCTTTAGCTTCACTATATTAGCTATACTTTACAAGAGAAAGCTTCCAAACGGATTTTGCATTCGAAGCAGCGTACAGGTCTCTCTGGTTCTTTCTCTGCCGTTTCACTCTTACGTCCTGATATAAAGTCCTGGCTCCTAGGGCCAGACTGTTATTTATAGACTTACTATTCTCGCATGTAAACAAGGATATCTTTGCTTTCAGATGTGAGAAGAAATGAATTTACCTTGTTTGCATTAAGTTATGGAAGGGTTGTAAGATACACTTTCAGGAAGAAGAGAGGAAAATTAGTATTTCTAAGCAGTTGTTATGGCAATTTTGCAGTATCTCCAGTAGTGTTGCTAATTTTTTTTTTCTTCTTGGATACACATTAATTGTATATAACCTAGTGCAGTCTGGCTTGTGACACACACAGCTCATTGAATTCAAACACAATAGCCAGTGTGCATTCTATGGCAGAATGCAAAATTCTCTTTGAAATCAGTGTCACGAAGGCAGACATGCAGATATGACTAGGTACAAATCAGATTTCTAGCTAAAGCTTCTTGTCACAGCGATTTCAAAGCACTTAGCTGCTTCCAAGAGCTCACACCTGCGTGGTTAATCCCGCTAGCATCTCAGCCTCCTCAAGCCATATGTAATCACAACTGCAGAAGTACAGAGAAAACCCCATTATTTTAGTTTAGCACATTAGATCTGTAACGTAACTGGATCGCTCTGAATGAATGCTGAGTTTGGGGAACACTCCTCCCATCCCCCAAGGCGTCCATTACCAAGAAGGCCTGGGAACAACAGTTGCTGAATGAAGCCTGCAGCCGTCGACAGTGCTACCTGTGGCCTGTGTCGGTTTAGGCTTAAAAGCTAAAGCTTTCCAGGCTGCAGTAGAGGATTCTGGGAAAGGGGAGAGGTGCTTGGGAGTAGGTGGAAACGGAGAGAGGAGACAGGTAGAGAGCGGTTTGATACTCTGTGGTCAGTTGCATCCTCGTTTTCACGAGTGCTTTATTTGGGGCTCCGACACAGCTTGTCTATCAAAGAGCCCCAGGTGGAAAACTCAGCCCTCGGTTATGATAGCCACCCCTGGGCTCTTTCACAAGCTTCCTGACATACCTACCGTCAGGCTCTGCACCCAGGTGACCCTGGTACCCAGGAGTGCTAGTCACATCCCTGTTTGAAAGCTTAAGGAGAGAGTTCCTTCAGGAGAAATGTCCTCCAGCCTTTCAAGGAGCCTCCTGCACAAAGGACTGAATAGTTTTCAGACCACAAGTCAGCAGGATAGAATGGCTTCTATTCTGTAGAAAGACACCGTTCAGTAAACTGTGACAGGAGGCTGAGTCTGTGGGTTCGAATTCTTAAGAGGAGCTTTTTTGTAAATGTGTCCAAAGAGAGTTGGCTGCTTTGGGGAGAAAGATGACAGACTTCAGTGACTAGATGAGACAGAGGAAGAGAGAGCAGGTCCCACCTCTAATCGCCTGGGCTCACAGGATTTCACACCTGGGGATGAAACCTTAGCCTCAGTTGCTGTAGGAACTCAACCTCTATCCTAAAGGGCTACTCTAGCAATCTCATCCAAATGGAACTCAAAAACAATTTTGGGGACTTGAGGGCCAGCAAAACCGTTTAGCAGGTAAAGGTGCTGTTGCCAAGCCGATGGCCTGAGTTAAGCTTTAGGACATAATAAAGTAGAAGAGAAGCAACTCCTGAAAGCTAGCCTCTGACCACAGCCAGCGTGGCATGCACCCGCCCCTCCACACACACACACACACACACACACACTTGTGGCTGGGAAACTGATCTACTTTCCCCATTCCACAGTGGAGGAAGACACACTGGACTTCAAACCCAGCAGCAATGTGTCGGTGACCCTTAGACAAATCACAGGAAGCGGTCCTCAGAACCGAGCCTCCCTGTCTCCCCTTGCCCTGTGTTCCCGGTGCCTTTCCGCTCCTTTTCTTCTGCTGTGTGAGAAGCCTGGGTATGTGTGCAGAATGGCAGCCCAGCCGATTGCATCACTTCTTTATGTCTTAAGTCCCTCTTCTCTCTTGCTGGACTCTGTGCCTTTCCCTGACTGTGACCCATTCCAGTCACTGCACCCCCTCCCTCCCTCGTGCTCTCCCTCATCCCTCATCCCTCCCTCTCCCTTACCCCTCTCCCTCCCTCTTGCTCTCCCTCATCCCTCCCTCTCCCTCACTCCTCTGCTTCCCTTGCTTTCCCTTCCCCCCTCCCCCTCCCTCTTCCTCTCTCCAGAATACCAAGCATCCTCACAGGTTGCAACTGTTAAAAGAGTCCAGAACTTCACTATGGAGTAGAGAAGCAGACAGCATAGGCACTGCCTAGAGAATTAGCTGCTGAGGGAGGTTGGGGTTTGCTCCTTGCTTGAACCAAAATGGAAAAGCCTCCGAACGTGCCTTCTACTGTAGAAGGAAACAGGAAGCAGACAAGTCTGGTCTTCTCTCAGGATCATAATCACAAACAGACATGATTGAGATTCTGTGTGCTAGAGAAGAAAAAAGAACTGTCTGCTGTCTTCCCAACAGCTGGCGCATGGGCGCTGCTTACCTGCCTGACGTCAGCCTTGGTCTCAAGAGGACTCATTCAGAGCTGTCTCAGTCCAACCCTGCATGACTTGATCCATCTTTAGCATCTTTTCTATGATGAACTATTATTACCTTGTGTTAGAGTTAGGAGTTAGGGCTAGGAACTAATCCACGGAGCATGTCCCCCTAACTGGGGCATTAGCCAGAACTAACAAAAGCAAAAGTAAGAACTGAAATTAGGACACAAAAGAATGATAAGGTTACAAAGTAACAGGCGGAAGGAAGACTTGAGTTTCTTAGTACGATTCTTTTTCTTTTCTTTTTTTTTTTTTTTTTGGTTTTGGTTTTTCGAGACATTAACCCTCTCAATCCTGATCTCTCCAGCAACCAAAAAGGAAACTTTTTTTTTTTTTTTTTTTTTTTTTTTGGTCAAGGCCTCTTTGAACCTGACTGGGACTAGAGTTCAGCCTCATTCCCCATTTGGGGTTCATCAGACTTGAAAAACTATTTCCTTATCACCAACCTCCTACACACACACACACACACACACACACACACACACACGCGCGCGCGCGCGCGCGCGCGCCAACAAGGCCATGTAATCATTTACAACATTTAATTGTGACAATTAAAATTGCGGTTGAGCTGCAACTATAGCTCAGAGTCCAACATCTGCCTAGCAGCTAGAGGCCCTGGCTTACATCCCTAGTACCGGGGATGGAAGGGTCAATTGTGAACACTGAATTAAAAGGTTGTCTTAGTGAGACAGTATGTGACAATTAATTTCACTTAATTGGTTAAAGAAAAAAATCTAAATTTCTCACTGCAAAATGCACTTCCACATCCTCCAAGAAGGTCAAGAATTCTAGACTGCTTATTCTCAAACAGCCACCTCAAATTCTGTCTTCAAAGTAGTGATCTAGAATCCAGACATCTTTTGTTTTAGACAAACAAGCAAAACTATGTTGCAAGATGGATAGTCGCAATGTTTCTTTGCTGCAGATCAAAGGTTCACAAATATCTTCAATTTACAGGTACGGGAGGTACCTTGATAGATTCCCTCAGCGGGGCTTGGATTGCCCCAGCTGGGCTTGGAGAGGGCTTGGATTGCCCCAGCCGGGCTTGGATTGCCCCCAGCCGGGCTTGGATTGCCCCCAGCCGGGCTTGGATTGCCCCCAGCCGGGCTTGGATTGCTTTCCCTTCTGAAATTTTAAGCTTTGGTGTCGGGGTATTTTTGGTTTGGGTTTTAGTTTTGGTGGGTTGTTTTTGGTTTCTGGGTTGGTTTTTGGCTTTGGTTTTGGTTTTGGTTTGGTTTTGCCGGGGTTGGGGAGGGGAGGGGTGGGGTGGTGATTTTTTGTTTTCAAAAAGACTCAATTTTGTAAGTTTTATTTTGCCAAACATGTGCATACATATTCAAAGCAATGAATCTATTTCAAGCCATAAAGCCGCAGGGGTGGAGCCCTTTCCACAAATTTTAATGTGTTTGTATGTAAATAGCTGTTTGTATGAAATATTTTCATGGTAGAATGAATATATTTAAATGAAGTTGAATTATTCCAGTGCTACTTAAACACATGACAAAAATTTTTGGTGAGAATTATCTGAGTCTATTGAGATATAATGCAGATCAATTTTCATTTTTAGAATCACAAAGCCTACAGACCGCTCTGACTGATGACCACCTCCTGGTGGGGTGGCATCCGATGTGAGGTAGGCTTCCCCAGTGCCTCAGCCGCTTTCTGGTGGTAAGTTCGGTGCTAAAGGAGACGTGTTTACCTTTTAGTGATTCCTGCAGGCCTCCGAGGGGCCTGAGAGCGAATCGAGGCGTTAGAGACACCGGTGCAGTTATACGAGCACAATTATTTTTGCAGGGCAGCAGAATCAGAAGCCAGACTTGTAAACCTCGGAGCTGGGTTTCCCGGCAACCTTCACTCGCCACCCCTAACTGCCTAGTCACGATGTCAGGGAAGCTTCCCTCAGTGGAGTTGGGGTCTGGACCCCGGGGTGGGACTTCACAGATTTACCAATGCTTTTTGCCTTCTGACCTCCCTCTCCTCGAGGGAGGAGGCGGGCAGCCGCTGGCAGGGGCCATTCTCAGCACAGTCCTTATCCGGTCTCAGCTCTGGAAGACTATGCATCTAAGCACCCGACTTCAGCCAGAGAGGGAGACTTCCGCGGATAATGGAAACCCTTGATTCCTGTCTGTGACTTTACACGCAGTTGTTAAATGTCATTTTAATATGAAGACCATTCATGTACCTAATACCTCCCAACTCTTCCGACTCTTGAGTTACTAGAAAGAAAAACAAACAAACAAAAAAATCCTTTACAAAATGATATTCTACTTGAGTGCGTTCCCCAACCCACCTTTGGCCCTGGGTATAATGAAACAATAATCTGACAAATTTCACTGTGTACGCTAGCAATATGAACACTGAGCCAGTGCCCCCTTACCTATCTACTTGGTTACTATAATTACTCTTGATGCTACAGGGGCTATGTACGTCATACCTGGTGGTTGCATAAGAGAGTTATGAAGTTATGTCCACGATTCTTGGCTCCTTTCTTCAAACTTTTTTTTTTAATTCCTGGTTTTTCTATGTTCTCTTTCTATCCTAAGAGGCTTTTTCTTGGGTTGTGAGGTATGTTTATGGAGCGGAAGCCAGGGGGTTGTTACGCTTTCGGCCTTGATTGTAACCAAAAGTCAACCCGTCACAGTTAAAAAGGAAAAAAAAAAAACATCTTTGGTCTTTTGTGGAATTTGAACTAAATCTATGAGCCTTATTCAATATATAATTCTATGATTTTTTTTTTTAATTACGGGAAATCAATGGAAGATGTTTACATGAGTAATGTTTGCCCTTACTGTGTTATGAATGAATTTTTTGTAGTGTGTCTGGGCGCATGTGCAAGAAAGTAGGAAAAATGTTTCTGAAACAAAACTTGACAAATATTTGTAATGAAAAGTAAACTTAAAGATTGCTATAATTGCGCTATAGAAACAATGCAAGTATTAAACAAAATATACAATCTCCTGTTGTCAGGTTTTTTTCTTTTTAGTTGTCTAGGCAAAAAAAAAAAAAAAAGCAGCAACAGTACCCATTGGGTGTGCCTTCCTGTGTATTTAAATTCCTAAATGAACTTTACATTATACGTTTGTTTAGAAATTCTTAATACAGGGATGGGGCCAAGGTGACTCAGTGGTTTAGATAACATACTGCCTGGGCCTTTGATCCCGGCACTTGGGAGGAAAAGACAGATCTAAATTCAAGGCCAGCCTGGTCTACAAAGGGAGTTCCAGGACAGCCAGGGCTACACAGGGATACCCTGTCTCAGAAAAACAAAAACAATCACAACAATAAGAAACAAAAAGATTACACAGTGCTCACTGTTCTTCCAGGGGACCGGGTTGCCAGGACCCGTGTCCGGTGGCCCACAGCTGCCACTCCAGCTCTCCAGGGATCCTCGTAATGGCCTCTTCTGGCCTCTGCAGGTTCATGTGCCCTTGTGCACATAACTTCCCACAGACACACACTTATACAAGTAATTAAAAGTAAAATGGATTGGGCTATAGAGATGGCTCAATGGTTAAGAGGACTGTCTGCTCTTCCGGAGGCCATGAGTTCAATTCCCAACAACCACATGGTGGCTCACAACCATCTGAAATTGGAACTGATATCTTCTTCTGGTGTGTCTGAAAACAGCTACAGTGTACTTACATATAATAAATAAATAAGTCTTTTAAAAAAGTAAAATGGATCTTTAAAATAAAATCTTAAAGCTCTTAAGATTGGTTTAGAAGGCTCAGCAGGAGCCGGGCGTGGTGGCGCACGCCTTTAATCCCAGCACTTGGGAGGCAGAGGCAGGTGGATTTCTGAGTTTGAGGCAAGCCTGGTCTACAAAGTGAGTTCCAGGACAGCCAGGGCTATATAGAGAAACCCTGTCCCGAAAAACAAAAAAACAACAACAACAAAAAAAAAAGGCTCAGCAGGTAAAGGTGCTTGCCACCAAGCCTAATTCATGGGCTGAATTCTACCCCTGGGACCCATCCAAAAGGTGACAAGAAAAGAACCAACTTCTGCAAGTTATCTCTGACTGACACATATATACTGTGGCACAGATAACCCCTTGCCAGTAATCACAAAAGTTTAGCTTTAATTTAAAAAAAAAAAAAAAAAATGGGCTGGAGAGATTGCTCAGTGGTTAGCGCTGTCTGCTCTTCCAGAGGTCCTGAGTTCAATTCCCAGCAACCACATGGTGGCTCACAACCATCTGTAATTGGATCTGATGCCCTCTTCTGGTGTGTCAGCAACAGGATGCTCATACAACATTAAATAAATAAATATTTTTTAAAAAAAAGAAAGAAAACACTTCCCACAACTACTTCTTTTCTAGGAGAGCAGGGACTCTAGGCTCCATGAAGTTAGCCGCAGCTAACTAGGACACTCCCCACCGATGACAAGTGCTCAGGGGTCAGTGTCTTCCTGGATGTGTAGGGCACACTCTTAATTGATGGCGGGATGTAAAACTGTGTTCTCTGTTCATCCCTCCCACATCTCTCCAGCTTTACGTATGGCTTCCCAGAGGCTGTCAGCAAAGCGGGAAGCGGAGCATTAATTAACACGTCTCACGGTGACCAAATGTGCGCGGGTGGGTAGGTTTGGGCGCAGATGAGGAGTCAAGGAGATGGGGAAGGGCTGAACCTTGTAGCTCAGAGTCAGGGAGATTTCCTGAGGGTGGAAAAACAAAACAAAACAAAAAAAACAAAAAAACAAAAAAAAACATTCCAGGCTAGGAAGAGACACCTGCCCCCTGGAGCCTGAAATAATTGTGTGTGGATTTCACAGGAACCTTAGTAGAAGTCTGGGCTGGCAGCAGAGAGGAAGGAGTGGGTGGGGGTACCCAGTGAGCAGCTGGGAATTGTGCTCCTAAAGACCTGGAAGCCTTTTCCCAGAAAGCCACCCAATGGAGTGGAGAAGCTATGTTTGTCTTCAAAAAACAATTTTGTTCAACTGAGCTTATTACAGCTTTTAGAAACAGTCTTGTTTTGATGGTTGGGAAAGTATTTTAAATCACATTTATTTACTTACGAGGAGTAAGGATGAGATGAGTGCATTTGTTCCATGAGGGTGGTGGTGGTGGAGGGGTGGGCGTCGGTGTCTGTGGGTTGGAAGATGACGTTAGGGTGTCAGTTCTCTCCTTCAATCCGTTTCCCCGGGGATCTAACACAGGTGGACAACAAGCACCGTTACCCCTTGAGCCATCTTGACATCCTCTCTGTTGTTTTGAGTCAGGGTCTGTCTATGTGGCACGGACTGGCCTCAAACTGGGGGCAATCCTCCTGCCTCCCAGGTTCTGGGATTACAAGCATGTATTACTGCTTCTAGATCTGGCTTGGAAACACTCTTGAAACCATGTTATTCCCTACACCTTCCTCCCCTGTGTGGTGTGAAGACTCCGGTGAAGATGGAGGCCCCAGTGGAAGTGAGTGGTGCTGAGGAGAGGCGGAGCTCGGGGTGCTTTTCTTTTTAACCTTTTATTGGTTCTTTGTGAATTTCACATCATGCACCCCAATCCCACTCATCTCACCTTCCCCTCATATCGTTGCAACCATGCCCCAAAACAGAAACATCTCATTGTGTAAGCTGTAGTGTGTCACAGTGTACCCCACAGTGTACCCTTTGTCCACACTTCTTTGCTTGTGAATGTTCACTGCAATGAGTCCTTGGTCTGGTACAAGGCCTCTGGCTTCTGCTACTCTATCAATACTGGAACCTCAGGGGGACTCCTCTTGGATCTCCTGTTTTTGCTCTGTATCGTGGATATCCTGTAGTTTCGGATGTGCAGGGCCAGGTCCTTCGCGCACTCCAGCAGTTCATCGATTGGGTAGATGTTGGCGTGGGCCAATTCAAAGAAAGCCCTGGATCTGGGCCTGAGAAGTATCTACCCTGGGCAGCCCGCCAGCTCTCCCACAACCACACCATAAGGGCGAGCTCTCTTGCCCCATCCAGGCTGGCTTAAGCGATGCCACCGCCAGCTAGGGCAGGGCCAGCTTTCCCACTCATGCTCCCTCGTGCCCTCCGGGCTGGCTCATCTGCACCCACGCCATCAGGGCCGGCTCTACTGTGCTTCCCAGGCCAATAGCAGAAGCCGATCTCCTTGGGATGTATCTTACAATAGCAATGGCTGGACGATGGGGTTAGGCTTTTAAACTGCAGATTTGGGGCTGGAGAGTTGTTGATCAAACATGAAGGTTTGAGTTCAGATCCCTAAGGACCCACATAAAAAAAGCTAGCTGTGGCCTCCATCTCAGCTGTTGATCTCAGTGCTGGGGTAGGGGCAGTGACAAGAGGGCCACTTTGGGCTTGCTGGCCACCAGCTCAGCTCCAGGTTCAGTGAGAAACCCTGTCCCAGGAATAAGGCAAAAGGTGGTAATGACAAATACCCTTTTCTGGCCTCAGGAAGCACAGAATATACACCACACACACATACAGACACACAAATATAAGGTTTGTTATTATTTAGGTATAATGATAGAAGACCAGGACACAAGTGTCAGTGAAGAGACACTTTGTAAGTGACAGTTTTCCCATCCTGTGTGGCCACACAGCGAAGTACAAGATTGGCGAGGAGACAGAGGAATCTAGAAACGATTAGGGCAAGCACTTTGCCTGTGTCTTCTGCAGGAAGGACGTCGAGTCGGGACTGGATTGGCTCCGAGGTGCAGGACCTTCCTGAGTTCAGACCTTGGGGTGAAAGTGACAAAAGGTATCCTAGGACTGTAGGGAGATCACCGGAGTTGTGTGCCCTTCCCCCGACCCCCATCCTACCCGCGCTGTGCTGCCTTGCATGTGAAAGGCATCAGTCTAGGGTTTGTAGTTGTAGGAAATGAGTTGCCCTGGGCAGGCAAAGGGTCCGGAGCCAGCCAAGGGCTGTCATCAAAGCAAAGCTCCGAGACAGAGCGCTCACCTCACTATCCTCCAGCCACGAAGTTCTGGGTTTGGGTCTCCAGAACGGAAAAGAAGATGCTGGGGATGAATGAAGAGTGAGCCCTGTGCTTGGAGTCTGAGCGACTGACGTGAGGAGAAAATGAAAGTTACCTCCCACCCGCTGACTCCTTAGGGGCTCGCCGGAAATTGCCTTCACCCCCAGCTTTTGCTTCCCAGACAATCCTTGACTTTCTCTGTGGCTCGGCGCCCTCTTGTGGCGAGAGCTTACCCTCCTATCATTTCCTAAGGCCTGGCTCCTAGGTATCATCAAAAGAAACACAAATGCCCGGCACATACCTCTTGAGAAGGGAAGCAGAAGCTGGAAAATCAGGAATTCAAGTCATCCTGGGCTACATCAAGGCTAGCCTGGGCTACATAAGAACTTCTCAAAACAAAAAAACACAACAAACAAAACAAAGAAGAATAAAAAGGAGAAGTCGGCCCTGGTTGGGGTGTGGCTGAGTGTCAGGACAGCGTGTGTGTGTGTGTGTGTGTGTGTGTGTGTGTGTGTGTGTGTGTGTGTGTACGCGCGCGCTCACGAGTGCAAGTGCTCAATCATGCACACATCACAAAGGACAAAGGACAAAAACAGCTTTACCTAGTCTTTTTCTTAACCACCAGATTGAACTTTGAATAGCTTTTTAATTGATTTAAGATGGCTAATAGTACATTTGGTGCCTACAGTAAACTGCATCAAACAAAGTTGGTTTATATTTAAAGACAAGGGTTCTTTGGTTTGGTTTGGGGTTTGGGGTTTGATTTTCAAGACAGAGTTTCTCTGTGTCCCGGAACTCACTCTGTAGACCACCAGGCTGGCCTCAGAACCCAGAAATCTACTCGCCTCTATCTCCCAAGTGCTGGGATTAAACGAGTGTGCCACCACCATCCAGAGGTGTGTGTTTTTTTAAGTCTCGGGGCACTTTAAGGTGCTTTATCTGGAATGTAGTTTTTTTGCCAGATGTGGGTTATTAGTTCTACATTAATCCTAAAGGATCTAACCCCGAACTTCCCTACGTCATCTTCAGTGCTCAGCCCCTGCTGCAGAGAAAGAGTCCTGGTTCATGGATGATGTTGTCTTCTCCTTCATAATATGCACCAAACACAAGGAATTAAATCAAGTTACAGGGAGTAGGCAGCTTCATGAATTTCTTCTTGATTCTAGGATCCAGCTGCTACCTCTGGCAAAGAGAACACCTCTCTTAAACAGGGACATCTTGGGCACCTTTACCCAGAGCTGGAGATAAGCCAGGTATGTCAGCACATGCCTTTAATCCTAGCACGCAGGAGGCAGGAGGATCTGTATATGAGTTCAAGGCTAGCATAGTCCACATAGCAAGTTCCAGGGGTAACCAGAACTACCTAGTGAGACAGTCATAAAAAAAATAATAAAATCTTGAAATGAAAATTAAGTCAGGGATGGCCAGAAGGCTCAGTGGGTAAAGGCACCTGCTGCTACTGTGGCGCCTGGAGCCTTGTGCTCAGTCCCACAAGGTAGAAGGAGAGCACAGACTCCTGGGAGTGGTCCTCTCACCCCCACACGTGTACACACATGCATGTACAAAAAATAAATTAAAATAATTAAAATGTGATTTAGCATTTTAATATCTGTGTGTGTGTGTGTGTATGTGTGTGTGTGTGTGTGTGTGTGTGTGTGTGTGTGTGTGTGTTAGCATGCATGTGGAGGTCAGAGGGCAGCTTGTAGAAGTCATTTCCTTCCAACATGTGAATCCCAGGGATGTTGTCACAGCCTCAGCATCTCTGCTTTGGCTGGCTGAACCATCTTGCCAATACATAAGAAACTAATTTTTAAAATTCATATTCCAGCCAGGCAGTGGTGGTGCACGCCTTTAATCCCAGCACTTGGGAGGCAGAGGCAGGCGGATTTCTGAGTTCGAGGCCAGCCTGATCTACAGAGTGAGTTCCAGGACAGCCAGAGCTACACAGAGAAACCCTGTCTCGAAAAACCATAGATAGATAGATAGATAGATAGATAGATAGATAGATAGATAGATATCACATTCCAGCTTGTCATTTGAGTGGGTTATGTATACTAAAGGATGTAGCATACCCCATAGCAACAAAATTGCTTCCTAAAAGAGCAGTAAGATAACTATCATCTCTTGTTTATATATTTATGTTATACACGTAAAATTATATATTGCAATTATAACACTCCACCTGAGTGCGTGTGCACATGTGTGTGCACAAGAACACCTCTTAGGTAGGTAAGGCCTATGATACCCCCAGCATGTGGCATACAGGCGGGAACCTAACAGAAGCCAACCACTGGTTGTACTAGTACCATGTACTTTCCCTCGCCACAGTCACTGCAGACCACCAGATTTGAGACTCAGCATCTCAGATTCAGGGAGAAAGGAAATCCAGCCAAAGGGAGAGAAGGGAGCATCAGAAAAATGAAGTGGGTTTTCTACAGCCCTGTGTGCGCGTCTTGAGGACCACGTGCCACCCATGAGCCTTATGAACCACTGACAACATTCCGAAGCTCACCCTCCAACTTCAGTGGGGTCCATGACTTTACACAGGAGATTTTTCAAATGCCAGGTCTCTTGAATTCTATGCTCAGCCCATTAACTGTATAGAGTCACCTGGGCAGGACACACAACCCTGGAGCTTTGCCTTACACTGGAGTCTAATAAGTGACGCGTATGGCAGTGTATGTGGGTAATTATGGAAAGGTTAAAAGTAAGCAGAAAGGATGACGGTGACTGGCTTGAAAGTGCTCTCTGGGGGCCATATCAGGATCCAAGCAGTGATACCTAACGTCACCAGAGAACAAGAAGAATGAGCATCAAGCCAGCCGAATGGGATTGAATAAAATAACCTTTCAAAGCCATCACAATGTTTGGAACCTTCTTCAAGATAATACAGGACCAGGAGAAGTAGTTGAGCTGTGGATAAAACCAGACTGGCCGTATGTGGAAGCTGAGAGACCAGCGCAGGGGGAATTCATTAGGTTATAATGCCATCTTCTATGTTTTCAAATCTGGAATCATAAACCACATGAGACAATTTTAAGATTCCCAAACATTAACTATAAACATACCAAGCTCAAGAACCATTGAGGCAAACATTACCTGCCATAATTCTAGCTGAGCAACTGCCTTTCTTTAATCTCCGGGGCCCACGGGCATCTAATCCCTATTGTGAAATGGATGGCTCAGGTCTCATTGAATGTTACACAGCTATCACAGAGCCCTCCTCCAGTTCGATCCTCTGCTCATTAAGCTGCCCTCTGGCTGTCATTCTGCCTTTGGGGAAAGAGTGTTGGACATATTAGCACAGCCCTTGCTGTCCCTGTGGCAGTCACATTTCTCACCAACTGTGACTACTCTGGGACTCTTGCTCTGAACATTGGTCCTACAAGTTTGGTTCATAGGTCTGTCCTCAAAGGTGGAACTATTCATAGCACGCTGGCAAAGCATCCATGTTCTGTGCCTTTGAAGATCTGGGAAAAGAACGAGCCAAGGAAGGTTTTTCCAAGATGAACATCCCTATTCATATCCCCACCCTCAGCCCCTGTTCCTCTTTGATCTCTGGCCTTCTATCTTTCAGACTTGACAAATGTGTTCCTAACTAGACCATAATACCGCTCATCTCCCCCAATGCTGTCCTCCAGTCCCTCACACAGCTTCTGTCCCCACCTTCGGTACTCAGCACCATGTCCTAGTGAGGAATGCCTTCTGGGTTATGCGTACCCCACACTGGTTTGCTCTAACATCCTGTGTTTGCTTTCCATTATTCTTCATGGTGCGTCTTCTGCTGAGCACCACTGAGGCACAGCATTTGCTGCCTTACTGCAATGAACTAACTCTTCGTATGGTGCCCGAAACACTGGAGAGTTTCATTCAATGTCGACTGAATGCTCAGATGAATCATTCCCAGGAATCTCCACTTGTATCGATTGTTCTTCAGTGAAGGAAACATGGGGCTGAATGGTAGTGCAGGGCGCGAGTAATGCAGACACCCAGAATAGGTGGATGGCATCCAGCAAGAGGTAATTGGAAGCAAGATGAGTGGCAAAATCAATCAATCAATCGATCAATCGATCGATCAATCAATCACTATAGCAGGAGGGCTATTGAGACAGGCTGAAACTGGAAAATAGTAGGAAGTGTGGGGCCATCACTGTGAACTGCTGTGCTAAGCATCTGGTTGGGTCTGATAGAGCAAGGTTGGGAGGACAACCGTGTGGACTCAGCTCTCTCTTTTGACCTTCAGTGGAAAGCTGTCCTCTGACCTCCACACACTCTGTGTTCACACACAAACACACCATGCACGCACACTGTGCACACACACTAATGATAATGAGGAGGAATAAAATTGTTACAAAGAGGGGCTCAGCGGTTAAGATCATTGACTGTTCTTCTGAAGGTCCTGAGTTCAAATCTCAGCAACCACATGGTGGCCACAACCACCCGTAATGAGATCTGACGCCCTCTTCTGGTGCGTCTAAAGACAGCTACAGTGTACTTACATATAATAATAAATAAATATTTTTTTATTTTAAAAATTGTTACAAAGAAACAAAGTAAGAGTAATATATATCAAGCTAGGTGTGGTGGCACACCCCTTTAACCCCAACACTCAGGAAGCAGAGACAGGTGAACTCTGTGAGTTCAAGGCCAGCCTGGTCTACCAAGTGAGTTCCAGGATATCTGGAGCTACATAGTGAAAGCCTGTTTTGAACAACCAGAAACTAGCAACAAAAGAATAGGAAACCACATGCACGCGTGGCCCATGCCTGTAATCCCAGCATCCCGGAAGCTGAGGCAGAAATTGAAATTGAGTTCATCCTGGACTAGACAGACCCTTTCTCAAAAGCACAAATATTTAAAAAAAAAAAAAAAAAAAAAAAAACCTACAATGTATGGGAACTGGAGAGGATGTTTAAAGCAGTTTTAATACTTGTAGATAACATGATTGCCTATATACAACATCAAGAAGAATGGACAAGTAAAATTTTAGAATTACTAAATTTAGCTCCTTGGTACTGTATCAATGTGCTAAAGTCAATTTCACTTCTATACATTAGCAACAAGCAATTAGAAAACTAAACATCCTGGGGGCTAAAGAGATGGCTCCGCGGTTAAGAACACTTGTTGCTCTTCTAGAGGACCTGGGTTCAATTCCCAGAGCCCACAGGGTGGCTCACAACCATCTGTAATGCTGGTTCCAGAGGATCCAATGCCCTTTTCGGATCCCTAGGGCATCAGGCACACGCGGTACACAGACATGCATAATACACGTAAATACAATAGGTAAGTCAAAAAAGGAAGAATAATAAGGCCACGGTAAGGATATGGAGGCGGACACCAGCCAATCCCTGACCTCCTTCCACACTTGGACCAATGCACACCACCAATCACACATACTATACACACACTCAGTGAAGCAAAAACCCTTAAAAGACTGATGGATTCCCTTTAAAAAGTAACAAAAATATAATTCTTACAGACAAATCCAGTCCTTTAAGAAGAAAATTATAAATCCTTATTGGAAGATACTAAAGAAAAGCTAAAGAAATACAAGGATTTACTATGTTTTGGGACAGAAGGATCTAACTTTATTACAATGTACCCATTTTATTGTGAATTTTTTCTTAATTTTTTTTTCTATTTTTTGCCTCTGTAAGCTGTCAAGATGGCTCAGTGGGTAAAGGCACTTGCCATGCAAGCCTGATTTTTAAAGTACTTTTGCCTCTAAAATGATTTAGTTACAAGTAAACCTTTTAATTTGTTGTCAACATTTCACAGCAAGCATGGTGAATACTTGTCACTCTTTTGAAAAGGGATAATACAATGTGTCTCTATCTATCTCCAAATATAATCACTGTTTTCACAAACACTAGCTTTCTTTCTTTCTTTTTTTTTTAAAAAGATTTATTTATTATATATATGTAAGTACACTGTAGTTGTCCTCAGATACTCCAGAAGAGGGCATCAGATTTCATTACGGATGGTTGTGAGCCACCATGTGGTTACTGGGATTTGAACTCATCACCTTCAGAAGAGCAGTCAGTGCTCTTAACCACTGAGCCATCTCACCAGCCCCAAAACTAGCTTTCTTGTGGTCTTAGCACAGCCCCATGCTTGCTACATAAGTGCCCTTCCATAGAGCTACATATTCTCAGCACAATGCATACTAACATATATCAGTTAATAATGCCAGTATGCATTTTAGTCTATGGTTATTCAATTATTTAGCTTGCTATACTCATTTTATTTTCACATTCGTATTTTGGGGCCTATACTTTTTGCTTTATTCTGAGTTTTCTACATTTTCATAGATCATCTGAAAAATGATCTGGTGTCAAATAATGATTAAAAGAAGCCTTGCAGAGGTCGGGAGCTAGAAGGCAGCTCAGTGCAAAAATAGATACCAGCTGGAGCCCAGAGGGAGCCACCTCCTCCATCAGGCAGCTGCTACCCACAAGCTCCCACACTGAACGGAGGTGGAAGTGAGAAAGATGACCTGTGGCCCTGAGGACAAGGGAGAGGGAAGCAGGGCCAGATGAAAAAAACCACTTCTACGAAACACGAACTCCGAGCCGCTCAATGAAACACGAACTTCGAGCTGCTCAGGGTCTGCGGGTGGAGGAGTCATCTGTGAGAAGCTAGCTGGACCTTTGCAGAGCCAGCCTATCTCTCCAGAGCGGAAACAGCAAAGCAGGCACGTACCACAGAGCTCAACGCCTCTCTGGATCTTCTGACCCTGTCGCAGAGGCTGAGAGACTGGAGGTTTATGAGTTCAAGGCCAGCCTCCAAAACAGTGTGTTCAAGGTCAGCTTCGGCAACTTGGTGAGATACTACTTCAAAATAAAAAGTTTAAATATAGCCAGGCGTGATGGCGCACGACTTTAATCCCAGCACTCGGGAGGCAGAGGCAGGCGGATTTCTGAGTTCGAGGCCAGCCTGGTCTACAAAGTTAGTTTCAGGACAGCCAGGGCTATACAGAGAAACCCTGTCTCGAAAAAAAAAAAAAAAGTTTAAATAAAAAATGAAAGTTCAAGTGGGCTGGAGAGATGGGTCCGTGGTTAAGAGCACTGACTGCTCTAACGGAGGTCCTGATTTCAATTCCCAACAACCACATGGTGGCTTCCAACCATCTATAATGGGCTCCGATACCCTCATCTGGTGTGTCTGAAGACAGCTATAGTGTACTCATATGTATAAAATAAATTTAAAAAGTCTTTTTTTTTAATTAAAGTTTATGGCCAGCCTGATCTACAGAGTGAGTTCCAAGATAGCTAGGGCTACACAGTGAAGCCCTGTCATGAAAAACCAAAATAATAATAATAATAATAAATAAATAAACAAATAAATAAAAGCTAGCCAAACAGTGATGGCACAAACCTTAATCCCAGCACTTAGGAGGCAGAGGCAGATGGATCCCTGTGAGTTTGAGGCCAGCCTTGTCTACAGAGTAAGTTCCAGGACAGCCAGGGCTATACAGAGAAAGTCCATCTTGAAAAACAAGAATAATAAAAATTAATTAAATAATTTAAAATAAAACAGTGGCAAAGATTTAACAAGCAGAAATGGCCCTTGCTTCTGTTAAAATGCATCATAAGAAGGTGAAGAGAAGCCAGGCGTGGTGGCGCACATCTTTAATCCCATCAGCACTCGGGAGGCAGAGGCAGGCAGATTTCTGATTCCGAGGCCAACCTGGTCTACAAAGTGAGTTCCAGGACAGCCAGGGCTACACAGAAACCCTGTCTCAAAAAAAAAAAAAAAGAAGGTGAAGAGAGAAGAGATCGGTTACTCTCATTCTCTTTCCTTCCGAGAGAGGTTGTTATTACGTGGACCAAACTGGGGTTCTCCCTAAGCCTTCTGAGTGTTGCCGTTTCAAGTGTGCGTGCCTCCCCCATCACCTCCTAAAAGGGCGGGGTACTAGCTCACTGGCTCCACTTAGCAGAGAAGACAAAGACAGAGGGCGTGACTCTGGGCTCACTTTCAAGTAACGGAACTCCCAGAAGGTGCCAAATCCCAATGCGATATTGCCAGAGCGCCCGCCATCATGCTGGGCAGAAATTGCTCGTTTTCACGAAGCATCACTCAACCATCACATCAGGAAATGTTTCCTCCTGTAAAGCCCTCGGAGCCAAATTGCTAGAGAATCAAGAGGAATCGTTTACGGAGTGATTTTCAAATGTCAAATGCTTTGAGAAGAAGGGGTGATTGCGTGGCAATCGAATACAAGATGCTGGCCTCAGGATGTGGAGACTAGCGCAATCAAAGCCATTACAAACAGAATTAATGAGACCACTTCTCCTCCGGACCATGAAGAGCCACGGGAGGATGCTTGATATGAATCTGTAAGCAGAAGCCCTTTGCTGTGCCTCAAACGGTGAGGAGGCATGGTGACACAAGGCCACAGAGCCTCGAGGCCAGAGAGCCACAGGCTGTAAGGCTGTAAGCTAAAGTGGTAGCACCTGCTCCCAAGAAAGCTGGTTTACAAAACACTAACAAAGCAGTGTGGCCAGGGTCTCTAAACTCTTCAGGAGACATAGCCTGGGCAAAATGGCTATCAGCCAAGGTGCTTTCGGCCCAGTCTGGTGAACTGAGTTCAAATCCAGGCACAGGCATAAAGATAGAAATGACTCCCCAAAGTCTTTCTCTGACCTTTCCATGTGCCCATACTCAGAACACATTGTCCAAGTTTGCTTCCTGTGATAAACACTATAACCGAAAAGACCTGGGGAGGAAACGGCTTGCTTGGCTTACACCCCCTGCCCATCACACTTGACTGCGGGAGGTCGAGGCAGGAACTGACGCAGGGACCGCTGAGGAATGCTACCTACTAGTTTACCCCTCGTGGCTCACTCAGCTTTCGCCCATCACGTGAGCATCCCTGACCAGGCTTATCCTTGTCCCTGGGTTCTCTGTCCCATCATAAACTATGCACAAGTCTTTACTGGGATTCATTTGCTAGACTGGCATCTCCCCCGGCTTGCTCTTGCACATTAATTAGATGTCACATTTGTCTTTTTAACAAATGGGTCCGAGTCTAATGCAACTCTAAACTTAGAAGGATTTTCAACAAGATAAAAAAAAAAATTCTAACTTTTAAAATGCTGACAGGGAATTGCATTTTTTTTTTCAACATGCTATAGACGTCAGAAACAAAAGCACATTATACCAAAACTCCCTAAGGAAGTGACAGCTTAAGTGTCTGTCTGTCTGTATGTATGTATGTCTCTCTCTCTCTTTCTTTTATTTTGTTTTTTCGAGACGGGGTTTCTCTGTGTAGCCCTAGCTGTCCTGGAACTCACTTTGTAGACCAGGCTGGCCTCGAACTCAGAAATCCGCCTGCCTCTGCCTCCCGAGTGCTGGGATTAAAGGCGTGCAAGCTTGTACCACCACTACCTGGCTAAGTGTTTGGTTTTCTAAAACTAACTATTAATGGCTAAGAAGTGGAACCTACTTAGTGTCCACCAAAAAGATGAATGGATAAAGAAAATGTGATGTACAGACATGGAATTTTATTAAACCATAAAGTGCTCAGCGCTAAATGGGACCTCCAGCTGACACTCAGGAATCATCTCAGAAAAGGAGGTGGGAAGAGTATAAGAGCCAGCACTACAGAAGGGCTACTTCAAGACAGTGGTTTCCAGGCATGACAGGGGGTGACACACATGACCTCACTCCAGCTGTGACTGCACGCACAAGACCCAGACAAGGTCAAGCCAGTGAAAGTTCCAGCATAGTCCTACCCATAGCTGAGCTATTGGCACTCGATGGTCGCTGGGGTGGGAGAGTCAGTTTTCTCTGCCTGTGGCCCCTGGGTGGCCCAAACACACATTGGCAGCAATGACTGGATTTAGTGGAGAGACGGTTCAGCAGTTAAGAGCACTTGCTGCCCTTTCAGAGGACTTGGGTTCAGCTCCCAACATGGACATGCTGGCTCACAAAAGTAAGGACATGAGGGTTGAAAGGGAAAGTGGTAGAAAGGATATAATAAATAACTAAAAGGCAAATGTGCAGCTATAGAGATGGCACACTGGTTAAGAGCACTGGCTGCTTTTCCAGAGGACCCAGGGTTCAATTCCTAGCACCCACATGGCAGTTAACAACTATCTGTAACTACAGTTTCAGGTGTGCCAATGCATTTTTTCTGGAATTCCTGGGTACCTGGACATACATGATGCACACACATACAGGTAAGGCAAAACACCCATGCAGAGAGAGAGAGGGAGAGAGAGACAGAGACAGATGATTGAGATAGTGACAGATAGATAATTGACAGATAGCTGATAGATAAATAAATGATTGATGAGAGGTGAGAGAGAGAGAGAGAGAGAGAGAGAGAGAGAGAGAGAGAGAGAGATGGTAGATAGTTGATTGACAGATAGCTGATAGATACTTTTTAAAAATGAAATGGCATTTACTGGACAGTGTGTGGAACTGAAGATAGTATGTTGAATAGAATAAGCCAGACTCAGAAAGACAAATGTTGTGGATTTGGTTTATTGCTTATGTTAATTGGGTTCCCAAATTACATGGGAATTCCCACATCTTCGAGTAAGACACTGCAGGTTCCTGCCCCCAGTAGGCTCTAATTAGTAAATAAAGTTGCCAGCGGCCAATGGCTGGCAGGGAGACAGAGGTGAGACTTTAGATTTCTGGGGCAAGGGAACCATGGGAAGAAGAAGTTTTTAGAATGTCCATGCAGGGGGGGGGAGGGGGGGAAGCAGGAGGATTAGACTTGGCAGCTGCGGGAGAGAAAGCACACAGCCATGTTAGAGCCTGGGAAGAGAGGCCCCAGGGGCCCCTCCCCCGGTTGGGTCTAGAGCAGTAAAGATGGGATAGAGATTTTAGTAGGTGATAATTTATGCGTATCGGAGGGGAGGCGTTAGCAACGTGGAGGTTTAGTAGTGATCCAACCATTGAGCTACTTAGGGCATATTACAAATAAGGCCGTGTGTGTGTGTGTGTGTGTGTGTGTGTGTGTGTGTGTGTGTGTGCCTTTTACTTGAGAATCCACAACACTGGAGCAGTAGTGAGAAGCACACATGAAGCCACCAGTGGAGAGTTTAAAATGGATTACCTACTACCGCTTCACAAATATCTCATGTCTTCTCCCACATGAGGATCCTAGGTGTGTGTGTGTGTGTGTGTGTGGTGTGTGTATATTAAAATATATATGGTTCAGAAAACCAAAAGGGACTGAAACAGGGGAAGAAGAACCATAAGGGTGCTGGAAGGAAAAGGAGAGAGAGAAATGAGATACATGTGACAGGGGGACAAAAGAGGGACAACTGGCAGAGAGAAAGGGGACCAGCAAGGAGGTAGCAGGGGCTGTAAATGAGAGCAGTGTACACAAGAAAGTGTCACGATGAATCAAGCCATCACTTCAGACGGTAACCTAAAAAACAATTTTAAAGAAAGAAAAATAAGTAAAAGATCCATCAAGGTAGCATATGTCTTGGTGTAAGTGCGTTCTCTGCCAGAAGTACAGCATAGCTTTCTACATCCCAAGGCTTTTAGTTGCTCTGGCACAACAGAGGCCACTGTGAGCAGTCACTGCCCGTGATCCCATGCAGAAAATTTAAAAGGCCGTAGTCCCTGCCAGACCTCTCATTCCAGACAGAGCTTCCCCACATAAGGCAGAGGAAGCTGTTAAGACTGCTGCTCAGAGTGACTTTTGTACCTCCTTATAAGTGACACTAGGACACACAGACGCATCCTGAGCCACTTGCTTTAGGAGTCTTCCAGCTACGGAACAGCAAGTCCACCCACCTTGAAGCTGCCACGCGGAGAGGGTACGAACAACAGGAAGGACCAACCTTAAGCTGCCCCACCTCAGCTGCCCAACCCTCCCCAGCCACCCCTCAGATGACATTGTCCTAGACACCCAAACCAGAAGAGCCTAGCTGAACGGCTCGCTACCCCTTATCCACCACAACTGAGGGATAACACACTTGTTTTATCAACTCAGCTTCAGGGAAATCTGCTAGGCAACAATAGATATGATTTATATTATTAAGTCATTTAATTGTACAATAATCCAAACAGTTACTGTCAGTCTCTTTTCTAAAGTGAGGATATGCTGGGTGTGGTGGTGCAGCCCTTTGTCCCAGCACTTGGGAGGCAGAGGTAGGTGGGTCTCTGAGTTCCCGGCCAGCTTGGGCCACATAGCGATACCCTGTCATTCAAAAGAAGATGAGGAGACTGGAGGCCATTGATAGTCCTGTGGTTCAGCAGATACTGAGCGAACCTGGCAACCTAAGCCTGGAATTCATGAAGGTGGGAAGAGCTTCAAGGCTGTCCTCTGACCATCACATTGCTCCCAGTACACACACACACACACACACACACACACACACACACACACACACACACGTTATGATAAAGATCTTTAAATGAGATCAGAAACCACACAGAGCTAGGTAGAGCTCCGGGCATCCAGGTAGACAGGAAACACAGGACAATCAGGCCAGTTCTGTGAGCTCCAGTGGTCTCCAGGGTCACACCGGGCTGAGACCTGTATGACTCCTTAACAAGACTGGCCAGGCTTGACAAATATTGACACGTTTAGGTGGAAGGACTAGAAAGGTGGACAAATATGTTTGCGTGTTTGCTGGCCTGGAGGGTGCAGGTGGAGGAGGCTGAGTGTCTGCTTGGCACAGGCAAGGCATGGCTTCTGTGTTCAGCACTCTAAAACCAAGTGACACAATAATTTCAAATACTGAATAGAGATTTTTTTCTCTACCCTTATACACGTGGAGCTGTTGCCTGGCCGGTGCCTCAGGATATTCAGTATAATAAAGTGTGGGCCAGTTGTGAGGGGTGCAGGTGGGGATGCGATAACAGGTGAATGGTCCTTTGGCAGTGATGTACTTCAGTACTTCTGCAGCAGCTCTGGGGACACAATGATGGCAGGTCCTGGATGCCACCAGTGCTGAGGAGAACAGTCCTGACAGAGAGCTCAGGTGGACATTTCTTTGGGTGTTGCTGTTCTTGTATTTGTCACATTTCTTTCCTGGATCTGACTAACGACTCTGCAAGTTACCCAAATCCACTAAGTCTTTCTGTTCTTTTGTGTGTGTGTGTGTGTGTGTATTTATTGTGTTGGGGTACATGGTATTGCACCTTGGGCCTCAACTATCCTAAGCAAGTACCCTAGCACTGCACAATACTATCAACCTTTTAGATTTGTATTCATTCATTCATTCATTCATTCACTCATTCATCCACTCCATTTTGAGACATCTCAACCCGGACTGGCCTCAGACTCACTGTGTTAGGTGAGGAGGACCTTCACATGCTGATCCTCATGCCTCTACCTCATGGGACTGTAAGTATGCAGTACGTTCTGCCAGGGTCTCAGTTACAGCTTTGTCTTTTAGGCTATTACAGTAAGTCGACTGTCACCATGACCTCATTCCCACATACACATTGCCACAGATTTGCCAGTGTAAGTGTGACATCGCTACCATGCAAGAAGGTCTCATTTGTTACCCGTGTACAGTAAACACGTTCCTGTGAGGCAGTCCCAGCTACTTCTTTTCTACCCTCTACCCACAAATTCTTTCTCTCCTGAAATCCAAAACACTGCCTTTGTTTATTTAAGATGATGGCCTTGGGCAAGTTCCTATGGGCCGGGCCAATTGACAATCCATTCTAGAAATAATAACTTAGTACTGACAATCAGGTCATTTTCCTCTCTGTGGTTGCAACATCCAACATCAGAAATGGTCAGTGGCCACATGTACCTCCCTGCTGAGCCAGAAAGATAGAGAACTGCAGTTGTTTGAGGGACAATGAGGACATTCAGTGTGGGGCTCAGTCAGTAAGAGAAGAGCCTCAGCTCCCCTGAATCCAAGAAGACGAGCCAGAGAGGAATCAGGTTCCTACAGTAAACTCCCGATTTGCTCTTTACTTTTGAGTTACGAGGGTCTCAGGTAGTCTAGGCTGGCCTTGAACTCACTAGGTAGTCAAAGATGCCACTAGATCCTGATCGTCCTGACCCTGCTTCCAGAGTGCTGGGATTACAGAGAGACCCTACCGTGCCTGGTTGGTATGGTGCTAGGACTCTAACCCAGGGCTTTGAGCACAGTAGGCAAGCATTCTGCCTACTACATCCCAGGCCTGGTTTAGCCTGTTTGATTCGTGTACCTGACAGTCCTAAGCCATACGGAATCTAGCTCCTCTTGGGCCATTACCCCAGCCCTTCTTTCCCTTGACTCAGAGAATACCTCACATGGACCTCAGAATGTCATCGAGACTTCTTTGCTGTGGTGATGCTTTCACATGGCTCTACTCTGAGGACCCTCCTCTGGTGTCTGCTTATCCAACCAATCACACCTTCTCATTGCAACAGAACTCCTACTTACCTATGGTGGTGTGCTTTCTGAAAATATCTCTTGCCTGCAAAGAGACTGAACTTTTGCTGGACCTTGCAGCCAAGTTAATAATCTGCCTGGAGGTTATTTAAACTTCACCTGCTGTCCTACTGTGTGCTCAGCCTGTTTAACTTGCCTGTAAGGGAACAATGTCACCAATCTTAATATGCTTTGAATTTTCCATACAATCAGCTTTTACAATGTAAGTCAAATGCATATTTACTTTTTTTTTTGGTTTTTCGAGACAGGGTTTCTCTGTATAGCCCTGGCTGTCCTGGAACTCACTTTGTAGACCAGGCTGGCCTCGAACTCAGAAATCCTCCTGACTCTGCCTCCCGAGTGCTGGGATTAAAGGCGTGCGACACCACACCTGGCTCGCATATTTACTTTCTTTTTCTTTTTTTCTCTTGGACATTTTCTTTATTTACATTTCAAATGTTATCCCCTTTCCCAGTTTCCCTCCTTCCCGGAAACCCCCATCCCATCCTCCCTCCCCCTGCTTTTATGAGGGTGTTCCTCCAACCACTGACCCAAACCCACCCCCCCACCCCCGCCCTTGATTTCTGTACACTGGGGCATCTATCAAGCCTTCATAGGACCAAGGGCCTCTCTTCCCATTGATGACTGACAAGGCCATCCTCTGCAACTTACGCAGCTGGAGCCATGTTTACTCCTTTGTTGATGGCTTAGCCCCTGAGAGCTCTGGGGGTGGGGGGTCTGGTCAGTTGATATTTTTGTTCTTCCTATGGGTTGCAAACCCCCATATTTACTCTTAAAATTATGCACCTCTCCATGAGCCAAATCAGTGTGTGCATTCATGTGCGCATGCAGGTATGTGTGGTAATTGTTTATGGAGAGCAGTCAACATGTTGAAGGCAATGTTAAAGTGAATAGCCACCATATATGCTGGAAACAACAGGTACAGATAGGTTGAAACGGTATGAGGTTTGGAATGCTCCTGTGGGTCACTTAAGGTCAGGAGTATCCTGCCTTGTAAGCCAGTTAAAGAGTTCTATAGAGAACATTTTCCCTCATTTTCCCATACCATGTTTCCTGTGCTGGTCAATAAATACAGAGTAAAGCTCTCTGCTAGGAACAAGCACAACACACAGGCAACACAGGGTGAGCAAAGGGGGCAGATCAGACTCAGACAACACATGGGCTACAGACAGGCCAGAAATTACAACCTACCGACGGAAGACGCACAGAGAGAAACGAAGCAGTCAAAGTTGGGCTCTCTTGGTCAACCTACTCCAAGAGAAGTATGATTTATTCCTTAAATTCCTTAATGTGACATCCATGCGTTTACCTCATATAGTGTGTGTTTATGTCATGTGTATGCAGGTGCCTGTGAGGCCCAGAAGAGGACATCAGGTCACCCAAAGCTGTAGTTACACGTGGCTGTGAGGCACCCAAAATGGGTGCTGGGAACTTAACTTAGGTCCTCTAGAAGAACAAGCACTACAAACCACTGAGCCATCTTCCAGCCCCTTACCTACATTTTAAGCTCTTCAAAGACAGGTCCATTTGTTTATACAATTCCACAGCCTACAACCACTGGGGGGCACACAGTAGGAATTTGGCAAACATTGGACAGGCAAGATTATTTCAATAAACCAAGTAAATTAAAGTAGCATGTGCCAGTTCTAGCAAATCTAGGACATAGCCAACTGATGATCCAGAGGACCCAAGTTAAGATCCCAGCACCCATGTCTCCCGGTGATCTGATGGCCTCTTCTGAGCTCCACAGGCTCCCTCCTGCATACATGTCTGAAGAACAGGGCCAGTTGGTAAATATCTGATTAAGACAGCTATCTCTGGATGCATTTGAATACAAGATAACATAAACTGACTAACAGCTTCCTCTGCACTGTCCAGCAGGGAGGGTCTAGCTGCAGTCTTGTACCTGACACGCTCTTCCTTCTCCATCTCTAGCTACCTGTGCTCATTCAGCTAAGTCCACACCAGCCATTTTTGAGCACATGTGCTGTCTGCACTGAGTATTCTGAGAATCCCTTAGGTTTTAACTTTGGGGTTTGGTTTTAGTCACCTGTATCAACTTCAATGGTTGAGAATCCCTAATCCAAAAACTCTCAATCCAAAATATGAAAGGTTTTGAATAGACTAAATATCAGATTTTGGATTTTCAAATGAATGAACCGTAGGCTAGCCATATTTTCTGAAAACCACAGTAGACAGGAAGAAGTACGTTCTTGAATTTTATATTCAACCCAGAAAACAAAAGAAAGAAACGCTTCCTCGTGGCAAAGATGATTTATTGTATGTTATGGGAGAAGTCAAGGGTGGTGCTGCTTCACAGCAAAGCTACCATCCTTGTTGGGAGAACATCAAAGAGCTGAACACTGTCAATCAACCACCACAGACGCCAGAGGAGTTTGCTTTGCTGTTCGAAAATTAAGATATTTTTTTCCTAAAACATCTGACACTTCCAATTAAATGTCATCAGCCAAAATAAAATCACAGATGTACAAAATGTGCGATTTGTGCTTAAAAAAATAACAAGATGTCAGCTCACCATCATTTTGAAAGTACTATCCACAGTCAGTAAAGTGCTTTATAAACACTCTGGAGCACATCTAAAGGAATTACCCTTGCTCACCTGCTTTGTGTCTTTTTCAAATAAAAAACTAAAAACTAAAGTGGTAGGTCGTTACAAATGAGATACAAATATGTTTTGATTAATAAATACTAAAATGAAAAAATTATGCTATTCACAGAATTGTAAGAATGCTCATTAAGAAAAGTTACATTAAAAAGAAAAATTACAGCCCAGCGTGGTGGCGCACGCCTTTAGTCCCTGCACTTGGGAGGCAGAGGCAGGCGGATTTCTGAGTTCCAGGCCAGCCTGGTCTACAAAGTGAGTTCTAGGACAGCCAGTGCTACACAGAGAAACCCTGTCTCGAACCCCCCCCCCCCAAAAAAAGAAAAATTACTAATTAACAGTTCTGTACTGAAACAGTCCAGAAGAAAACCACAGACATGCTTAGAGAACAGATCAGCTCTTCCCCCTAGCCCCCTGTACAGAGTGTGGAAGAACAATGACCAGATGTTCCTCTGTACAAACATCTGCAGCCGCCCGTCACTACTGGCATTCTGTGTCACCAGGGAAACAGTTCACAAGTCAGCATTCATTTAGATAGAAGATAATCTTTAATCTTTAATTATAACATGATTAAGAAAGATGTATTGGGCTAGTCCTGGTGACAGAAGCCTTTAATTCCCAGCAGCTGGAGGAACAGGCAGGTCGGTATCTGTAAGTCTGAGGCCACCCTGGTCCCAGGCCAGTCAGGCCCACAAAGAGAGACCTTGTATTAAGAAAAAAAAAAAAAAGAAAGAAAGATGCAAAAAAAGATCTTTCTAACTACAAAGACAGCCAACCTGGGTCCTAACCTTCATTTCATTGTACTTACTGGATTAATATTTAATTTGTACAATTATCCCCTAAGTTACTTTCACTTCATTTATTAAATAGAAAAATTTTGCTTTCATAACTGAAAATTGTTGGGACCTTCAGAATAATGAAACAAAAATCTGAAACTAGGTTGGATTATGTTTATTTCCCACATTATGAAAATATATAAGTAAATATTATTTTGGCTTCATTTCCTCTAAAATTGGAAAGGGTTGCAAGCTATCACAAAGAGGATGTGTGGACTTAGGCTGAGCACAGCTGAACACACCACTCTGCTAACACCTTCATACGTAAACGTGCTATTTCCTTTGTGCAAAGTTTTAAACTCAAACTACAAGTACTTAGGGCAAAAAAAAAAAAAAAAAAAAAAAGCTTTCCAAACCATTTCTTTCATCATTGAGGGACAGGTAAGATATTTTCCAATATTTAACTCATTTTTTATACCAAGGAACAGTTTGTTTTACCAATTTTTATACCAAGGCCATAAAATTCACGCATTTAAAAACCTCACCCAAAAATACAGGAACATACATGTAGAGTCCCAGCCCATGGGTGCTGACTGAAACCAGCTCCGAGTCACCACACTGACTGGGAACAGAGGACAAGGGACACCAGAACGTCTGATATTTCCATTAAATGTCATGGCTAAAGTAAACTCCTGTTACAACTGCTTGCTTTCTTTTGATTAGTTTTTAGTGCTTGAAGACAGAGTAATTAAAGCACCTATTAGCTTTCGGCTCTCTCCAGCTCTGCTCTGCGTGTGTGCACTACCCAGCACAGCTTCTGCTGCTCCAGGGACACAGAGAGGAACAGGGCCAACCACTGAAGTTCCCTCATGCTCACTTGAAGCTGCTGCTGGAACTGGAAAGATGCTTCATTTTCAATCCCCACTACAAAGTGGCCTTCCCCATGTGCTGTCTCAGTGACAAACTTGATTAAGAGGATGCAAAACACAAAAGGCATCGTAATGACGATGGCAGCAGGACGATCCACTACAGTTAAGATTGGCTCTTACGAACTGAATCACTGTCACACTTCACAAGCTTCTCTTCAGGTAAGTCAGACCCGCAATGGCCACGCCCAGGACTCAGCACCAGCAAGTCACCGCAGGCTTGGTCTCAGGTTTCAGGCTAATTCTGTTATCAGGCAGCTGGCTAAGCATCAACGGCTTGTGGCTCTTTAGCTTATGAGCTAACGTCATGAATATAGCTTCTACGTGGTCATTATCATTGGGGTTTTTAGCAGAGGTCTCAAACAAAGGCATACTGTGTGTGTCGGCAAACTTCTGTGCCAAGTCTGTGGGCACCTGAATGGCGCTTCTCAAGTCACATTTATTTCCCACCAGAATGCGAGGTATGTCGTTTGCCAGCAAGTGCTGTTTGCATTCCTCTATCCAAGCTGGCAGGCTGTGGAAGCTGGCCATGTTGGTCATGTCATACACAAAGACGACGGCATGCACATTCCTGTAGTAGTGTTGGACCATGCTCTTCCTGAACCGCTCCTGCCCCGCCGTGTCCCACAACTGGATCTAGAGGAGAAAACAGAAAGCAAAGTCAACAAGCTCAGTCGAATGGCACAAACAGAGCAACTCAGCCACTGTTCCTGCCCCTAACACCTCTCCACTCTCTAGCCTGTCTTTACCTGCAGGGTCTACACTTCATAATTCTAATCTAGTCACAGTGTGACTACTAAATACAGATTATAAATCTGAACAGGTATGGGCTTTAAAAATGTTTTTAAAAATCACTGCAGGAAAAGGATACAACACACAAAAACTATTTAGAATACCCATGGCCCAGTGCTATGAAAGGCCGGCGCTAAGTCAAATGTACTGGGATCAAAAGTGGTTTTAGTTTTTTTATCCTGTGTGCACACAGGTGCACACATGCTATGATGAATATTTGCAGGTCAGAGATCAGCTCAGGAGTTGGTTGTCCACTGACCTGTGGGATGCAGAAATCAAGTACCTCTAACCTCTGGGCCTTCCTTCCATGGAGCCCTCAGTTTAGACTTTTAAACCTGCCAGTTCTTTAAATCCAAATTTCTTTATCTTTTTTTTTTTTTTCTTTAAGGTAGGGTCTTACTGTATAGTCTTCAGTGGCCTGGAACGCTCTCTATAGACCAGGGTAGCCTCACACTCCCCGATTCAGCTGCCTCTGACTCCTGAGTCCTAAGGTTAGAAGCATAAACCATCACGCCCAGTATCTTCATTGTCTTAGAAGTCTTCCTGTTTCCTAACATGAGCCTAATTTTATTGAAGGTAGAAATATACGGTATTATAAATCTTTCTCATATTTTCTTGGTACTTTGGGAGACCCAGCAGCAGAATTGGTGTCAATTACATGGAACCAGCTTTCCTAGGAAGAGGGCATCCCAGGAAAGCTACTGTCTTTCAGGCCCGGGGAGAAAGTACTGTGTTTGCTGGGCAAATCTGAGGACTGAGTTCTGTCACCAGCACTCACAGCAGGTGGTGTGCCAGTCACCCCTGTACCCCACCCCAGCAGTGGGGGTGTGAGGACAGGAGGGTCTTTGGAGTATGCAGGCCAGTCAGACTAAGTGGACTGATCAGTTCCATGAGAGACCCTGTCCCTAAAACTAAGGTAGAGAGTGACTGTAACCCCCACGCACAGCTGCACACACAATCACACACACACAAGGACAACAGTTAAAACATGTCACATGTCACAGCTCATCCTGCCCCTTGCTGCCTGACAGCAGGCATTTATAGGAGTAAAACCAGCCTCACAAGGAGAGCAGAGAGCAGAGTTAAACGTGAGCCTGGCATCCTACCTCGGGAGCTGGCACAGAACTGCTACCTTGGGACTCACTTTTTTTTTGTTTGTTTATTTGTTTTTCGTTTTGTTTTTTGTTTTTGTTTTTGTTTTTCGAGACAGGGTTTCTCTGTATAACCCTGGCTGTCCTGGAACTCACTTTGTAGACCAGGCTGGCCTCGAACTCAGAAATCCGCCTGCCTCTGCCTCCCGAGTGCTGGGATTAAAGGCGTGCGCCACCACGCCCGGCTTGGGACTCACTTTTTAAAAATGTTTTTTTAATTTAGAGAGGATGTCTTTTGGACCATTGGTGGGTCCTAGGAACTGACTCAGAATTTGTCAGAGAAGATCCTAATGAACCCTCCTATCCTGGCATGGCGGAGCACACCTTTCATCAGAGCAGAGGCGGGTGGATCTTTGTGAGTTCCAGGACAGCCAGAGCTACATAACAAGGACCTGTATCAAACAAAGGTATCTGAATCCTGTAATCAGGGCTGGCAAGACGACTCAGGCGTGGAAAGGTGCTTGCTACCTTGCCTAACAACCTTAGTTCAATCCCAGGACCCATACTGTGGAAGGAGAAAACCACCTCCCAGCGGAAGTCGTCCTTTGACTTCACAGGTATGTGTGCATCCATGCATGTGCGCGCTCTCTCTCTCTCTCTCTCTCTCTCACACACACACACACACACACACACACACACACACAATACATGCAATTTAAATTAAAACATCTCAAAATAAATACAATTCAATGATGCACCAAGCATATTGCTGGCAGGAGTATCAGAACTATGTGGAGTTTGAGACAAGCCTGTGCAGCTGAGCACTACTCTTCTACACTGTAAAGATTCAGAGGCTGGAGAGACAGCTCAGCGGATACCAGCATTTGCAGCTCTTGTAGAGGACTAGGATTTGGTTCACAACAGTCAGGAACTCTAGTTCAGGGGACCCAGCATCCTCTTCTGGGCACCAGGCACACACATGGTACATAAACTAAATGAAAACTTGCTTTAAAGGTAGATGCCTCACCTCATTCTCAAGACCTCTGCTCCTGCGTTATCACCTGCGGGCACTCTAACTTGCCCCTGAGCCCTCTTCAACAAAAGCCAGTTAATGAAGCTTTGGTTTTACCCTCAACATTCACCTAGAGTTTTGTCCTTTGTCACCTTTCTTTTTTATTTTTTTGGTTTTTCGACACAGGGTTTCTCTGTGTAGCCCTGGCTGTCCTGAAACTCATTTAGACCAGGCTGGCCCCAGGGGGGTTACACAGAAGGACGCAGACTGGGTGGGATTCTCAAGAAAGAGACGCAGAATAACAATCTTGCAGGAAAATACAGGAGAGACATTTCTAGCCAACAGTGGGAAACCAGCAAATGATTTGACTGGACTCTAGGATGCCTGAAAAAAGAGGGCAGTGTGCACCAGACAAAGGAAGCTTGTGTTCACTGACTTTAAATGAGAACTGAGCGCTAACAAAGTTCAAAGCAGGTTTGGCTTCCCCAGTACTAAGGAGGAGAGCCATCATCCCGAACATGCCAGACAAGTACTCCATCATTGGCTTACACCTCCATCCCCTCAAGGACAGGTTTCAAGACAGAGTTTTAGCTAGGGTTTTGATGATGGGAGGGAGTAACAGGAGAAACTGCAGTTGAAGCTAGCTGGATTGAGGAAGTAAAAGATAGAGATTACATCTGGATGATCTGGTAGATCCTGAACTTTATGTGATTTTCATGTACCATGAAATCTCATTCTTTTCTCCAACCACATGAAGCAGGGCTGGGGTGTAGCTTAGCGAGCAGAGCACTGGCCTGAGCAGCACGTATGGAAAAGCCTTGGGTTCCGCCCCAGCACAGAAAATGATACAAAAATTATTCTTAGATTGCATTAAAAAAAAGAAGTAGAGGGCTGGAGAGATGACTCCACGGTTAAGAGCACTGACTGCTCTTCCAGAGGTCCTGAGTTCAAATCCCAGCACCCACATGGTGGCTCACAACCATCTGTAATGGGATCCGATGCCCTCTTCTGGTGTGTCTGAAGACAGCTACAGTGTACTCATATAAATAAAAATAAATAAATAATATTTAAAAAGTAGAGCATTCCACTCTCACAGTTTGCTACTCCTTATACCATGTTATCATTCTTTGTGCTTAATAAAAATATCTATTTTGTCAATTATGACTCTAAATATTTGATCTAAGGAGAAACCATATCTTCTTTTTTTGGTTTTTCAAGACAGGGTTTCTCTATATAGCCCTGGCTGTCCTGGAATTCATTTTGTAGACCAGGCTGGCCTTGAACTCAGAAATCCACCTGACTCTGTATCCTGAGTGCCAACACGCCCGGCGAGAAACTATATCTTGATTGTTTCTCCATAGTTAAAATTACTATCTTGGGCTGGAGAGATGGCTCAGTGGTTAAGAGCACTGACTGCTCTTCTGAAGGTCCTGAGTTCAAATCCCAGCAACCACATGGTGACTTACAACCATCCATAATGAGATCTGAAGCTCTCTTCTGGGGTGTCTGAAGACAGCTACAGTGTATTTACATATAATAAATAAATAAATCTTTTAAAAAATTTGCTATCTTGCCTTTAACATAGTGAAATCTCATTTTTTTGTCTATAAACGTGAGCCCCTAATATGTTTAAGTAGTGATGGCTGATCAGTGATGAGATCTGGGTTAAGTCTCAGAATATCAGGCTATAGGCAAGTATCTGCCATGGCCAAATGACTGCTGAGAGGTGTGCAGCGGGAAAGAATTCAGGAAGGGGCATATGGATGAGACCGGGAGAACCAATCTCAAAGTCAAATGCATTTTCATTTAAGGAATTAAGTTTTATTCGACTGCCAACATTCTGTGAACAAGATTTTCTCTTTCAATTATATGTATGTGGCACACAGAAGTACAGGCTTTGTGGAGATCTGGTTTCTTTCTCTCCGTGTATGTTTAAACAGGCTGTCACTTAGCTCTGGTTGGCGTGGAATTGAAGAAGACTCTTTTTAAGGCTATCAGACTGATGGTGGCCATGGACACACAGCTCAACTGCCCAGTGGCATAGCCTGAGTTCTTTTCAGACAATCCTGAGAGTGCTAGGATTGGCGGTGTGCTACCGTGCCTGGCTCTTTTGTTTTGAGACAAAGAGGCTCTCAATGCACTAAGTAGTCAGGCTAGCCTTCAACTCAAGGCTATCCTCCTGCCTCAGCCTCACATTATGTAGCTCTGGCAGGCCTATAACTCACTACCTATCTACGCTTCCTGAATGCTGAGAATAAAGGCATGTACCATCAGACCCTGCTTAGGAAAGGTTTTACAGACTTTATATATACACAGGGGTGGGGAGAGAGCTTAGCCCACAGTTCTATCAGCATAGACATGTCCTGGACTCCATCCCTAGCACTGCACAGACCAGGTGTGCCTGCCTGCAATCCCAGCGCCCAGGAGGTAAAGACAGAAAGTTCATGAGTTCAAGGTAGGGCTGGGGATATAAGTTCCACTTTCAGAGAGGCCCTGTCTCAAAAAATACAGCAGTAGAGAGCAATTGAGGGAGACATGTAATATCAACCTCTGGCCTCTACATACATGTGTATGAACATGTGCACACTCAAACAAAAAGGTACATAAACTATGTGTGTGTGTGTGTGTGTGTGTGTGTGTGTTTGTGACAGGGTCTCACGGTTTGCTGGATGGCCTGGAACTTGCTGTGTAGACCAGGCTGACCTCAATCTCAGATCTGCCTGCCTCTGCTTCGGGAGTGCTGGGACTGAAGATGGACACCACCACACCCGGCCCTGGAACCATAACTGTTTTTTTGGGTTTTTTGGTTGTTTTTTTTTTTGTTTTTTCAAGACAGGGTTTCTCTTTATAGCCCTGGCTGTCCTGGAACTCACTTTGTAGACCATGCTGGCCTCGAACTCAGAAATCCACCTGCCTCTGCCTCCCGAGTGCTGGGATTAAAGGCGTGTGCCACCACTCCCGGCTCGAACCATAACTGTTATGTGAGATTTCTTTTTTTTTTTTTCAAAAAAGAAATTTTGAGATTTTTTTTTTTTTACTTTCAAAAAAGAAAGTACATCCTTTATTCTAAGCCAGTGACTGACTTAAAAATCAGATCCTATGTGTAAGGTGGTATTCCTACTACCCACTCGCCGCTGCCGCCAGTTTTNTTTTTTTTTTTTTTTTGGTTGTTCAAGAGAGGGTTTCTGTATAGTCCTGGATGTCCTGGAACTCACTTTGTCAGTGGTCCTCAACCTTCCTAATACTGTGACCCTTTAATACATTTCCTCATGTTGTGGTGACCCCCAACCATAAAATATTCTCATTGCTACTTCTTAACCATAATTTTGCTATTGTTATGCATTGTACTGTAAATAACTGTGTTTTCTGATGGCCTTAGTTGACCTCAGAGAAAGGGTCGCTCAACCCCAAATGGGATTGCAACCCACAGGCAGAGAACCAATGCACTAGGAAGAGCAGGCTGGCCTCAAACTCAGAGATCC
>LR749645.1:141209-323748 GCA_902729485.2 Mus minutoides | reverse complement strand
TTTTTTAAGAAACTGAACCTATATCCTGTAATGTTAGATATTTTATATATAGTTTTCAGCAGGATAAAAAAAACGTAAGACTATTTGAAGGCAAGAACATTTACTCCTCTCATTCTGTGTAAGTAAGAGCAATGCAGCAGGTGCGTGACAAAAATATTATACACTAGATATGGTCCAAAGTCATTCCATTTGCTTGTTTAATGATGTTCAGATTTCATTGGCCAGTTCTTCCGTTTCTGCAGAACTATCTCCATTCACTGTGATCTTCATATCCTCTTCGTATCCAGGAGGCATGAAAGCCAAAGCATAAGGGAAAAGCTTATGACAACTTGCTCTGTAGGCTTCAGCAGCTTCTTTACAGTCTCCTAGGCTACCATCACACAAGGCTTCCAACACCTCCATGCAAGTCTAAAGAACAGAAAGGCTCATGTCACAACTCTAGGCAGAAAACAGGTTCAACATCAACCATTTCCAAAATAAGAAAGAAATAGATTTTTAATGGAAACAAAAGCATTTTCTCCAGTTCATAAATTTCATTACGATGGTCTTCAAGGCATAATTCAACCATTTCTTCATAAATGGAGGGTAAATGCCAAAAAGAGACAAGAATATGAATATTTGATGAGACTCATAATGTATTTTAAAAGTACTTTGAGCAAGCACACACCTTTCTGAAATGACTTTACCTCAGCCCAGCTTGGCCCTGCGTATAAATGCTAAATTACAGTGTCAGTGCCAATGTAAACATATAGGCCACTTTACTTCCTTTCCTTCTTTTGGGAAAGCAATATGCCAGCAAAACCAAACACTAGCCCTGAAATGGTAGCCCGTGTTTAATCCCAGCACTTGTAAGCCACAGGCAGGCAGATCTTCATGAGTTCAAGGCCAGCCTGGTCTACATAGTGAGTCTGGTCCAGCCAAGGCTACATAGTAAGGCCATTCCAACAACAACAACAACAACAAAATTAAACCTGTTATTTAACTCCGAATAAAAATTGAGAGATCTTGGGGCTGGTGAGATGGCTCAGCGGGTAAGAGCACCCAACTGCTCTTCCGAAGGTGATAAGTTCAAATCCCAGCAACCACATGGTGGCTCACAACCATCCTTAATAAGATATGGCGCCCTCTTCTGGAATGCCTGAAGACAGCTACAGTGTACTTACATATAATAAATAAAATAAATCTTTAAAAACAAAAACAAAAACAAAACAAAACAAAAAAAAAAATTGAGAGATCTTGAGGCTAAAAAGATCAAACTAGTAGACTTCCACCTAACCTGGTATACTTATGCACAAGAATACACACACAGCCCCTCAAAACATTAAAGGGGAAATTTCTCACAGATAATGATTTAAGAAATATTATGTATAAATAACAAAAATTATTTCATTGTCCTTAGCTAGTAGAAGTAGTTAGTTTTTTTCTTCTAGAGAGACTATTTAAAATAAATCAACAGGGCTAGAGAGATGGCTCAGTGGTTAAGAGCACCAACTGCCCTTCCGAAGGTCCCGAGTTCAAATCCAAGCAACCACATAGTGGCTCAGTAACCATCTGTAATGAGATCTGACAGTCCTCTTCTGGTGCATCTGAAGACAACTACAGTGTACTTAGATATAATAAATAAGATAAATCAATAGACCATGTTACCTGAAGGTTTCTGTTGGTGAGGGATCCATCAAGTGTTGTTGCCAGCTCTATTGCTCGTTTCTGACTAGAAGAATCTAAATAATATACCATTTTGGCAGCTAAGTGGAAAGAAAGAGGAGGTTTAGGAACCTTCAACAGAATTCTTCACCTCTACTCGTTTAGATATAAAGTAGAAGATATGTGCACAAAATACTACTTGTTAGCCACTGGAGACACTTACTACAACAACCTGAGAGGGCTGAAATAGAGGAGGAGAAAGGATTAAGGTATCTATGTATACCACCTAATGGAATAGAATGTGTTAAGTAGACCATGTATAATAATATTATGTAAAATAATAATATTTGTACAAGCAATACAAATATTCTAATACATTTCTTGGTATAATGAGATTATGAATCTTTTTTTTTTTTTACTAAAATGAATATAATTTGGTAGTGAAGGGGAAATGGTTCATAATTTCCTATGGAAAAAAAGCCTTGAAAGGACAGCCAACTTTAAAGGTATGAGATGGGGGGGCTGGTGAGATGGCTCAGCGGGTAAGAGCACCCGACTGCTCTTCCGAAGGTGATAAGTTCAAATCCCAGCAACCACATGTTGGCTCACAACCATCCGATCTGGCTCCCTCTTCTGGAGTGTCTGAAGACAGCTACAGTATACTTACGTTATAATAAATAAAATAAATCTTAAAAAAAAAAAAAAAAAAAAAGGTATGAGATGAAAGTTTCTGTTCAGTTCCCACAGCAGCACACAAATGTCTAGGCTTTTGCCAGGTTCACTTGGTTGTGTCTAAGACACAGTTTGCTGTGTTGTTCTGGTCTAGAACTTGTAAAATCGACCAGGCTGCCCAAAACCACATAAGAGATCTGCTACCTCTGCATCCAGAATGCTGGGATTACAGGCATGTTCCACCACCACCTGCCTTTAACCAGATATTTTTAAAGAATACTAATAAATCCCAGACTTTTGTTCAAGGTGAATGATTCTGCTTGCCTCAGGCTTTCTGAAATGTAGGATAGTTTTCAAGTGTTTAGCATACCAAGATAAACACATAAGCAAGAGAAATCAAAATTACACTCTATGAGCTTTATGATCACAAGAAGGGAGGCATGCAAACACAAGCCCAGCCTGCACAGTACTGTAATGTACACTTAAATCCACTCTGGGGTGGGTTGGGTACTGGAAATAAAACCCACTGAAATTCACTGATACTTCTTGGGTGGGGTGGCAGATGCCATTAATTCCATCAATTGGAGACAGAAGCAGGCAGACCTTTATGAATTAGAGGCTAGTCTTGTCTACCTAGTGAATTCTAGGTTATATAATGAGAACCTGTTCAAAACCAAACCAAAACAATCAATTGAACTCATTTATTTATAATGTTAGTGCTAAGCATTTACTGTAACAATTCTGTCTCACAAAAATTTAAAATATAAAGGAAGCATGTATACATTGCCTGTTTTCCTACTATTAAAAGTACAGTGCACATTTGAGCAAAATGTATATCTTACCTTGGCAGTGATTCATTAAAGCATTAAAGTTGCTCAAGAAGGCTACTAAAAAGATCAAATAAAAGTGATTACCTGATAATCTATGTGGCAATGAATCAGAATTCCTTTTCAGAAAGGTTTCATTAAAATTCTTTGGATTTGTTGCTCCAAAAAGACGATTCATTTCTTGTTTTAATACTGTTCTAACTGTTTCAGGTAAGTCTTTACTTTCACACACTGTTGAATAAATTACAAACAAACTCTCTTAGCAGTTATATACTCTGATAAAGCTTAAAATAGTTTATCTTTTTATAAGCCGGAGTAAGACACCTTTAGTAGTTAAAACAAAAATGAAATGTGGTCAACTTCCCTTCCCTGACCTTTATCTTTAGAAACTATGTAGACAGAACTATTCACTTTATAATAAATATTAAACAGCATAAGAGGTAACCTAGAAGATGTTTTAAGAAAAAGCTACTGTGTGTCACTCGAATTGTGTAACTGGTATCCAATAAATCATACTGACTATTTTACTATAGTTTTAAAAACAGTAAGCAGATTTTCCTCAGCTAAAAACTCTGCTGATGGGCCCCTGCACCTCACTTGGGCAAAACAATAGAGCTGGCTCTAAGGTTTAAGCATAGATGAGCCAGCTCCAACTGAGAGCACGAGAGCCAGAAAGCTGGCTCTGCCCCTTGCTGGTGGTGGCATTGGATGAGCCAGTTGGAACAGGACAGGGGAGCTCACTCACTAGTGTTTGTGTAGGAGAGCTAGCTGCTGGGCTGACCAGCTTAGCTACTTCTCATGCACAGATAAAGGGCTTTGAATTGGCCCACTTCTACATCTACCCCATTGATGAACTGCTGGATTACATGAAAGGACTGGTCATATAGATACAAAACACAGGGCAACAACAGGATAGTCAAGAGGAATCCCGCCGGGCAGTGGTGGCCCACACCTTTTTTTTTTTTTTCAACTTTTATTAGATATTTTCTTCATTTACATTTCAAGTGTTATCCAGAAAGTTCCCTATACCCTCCCCCCTCCCGGCCCTGCTCCCCTACCCATCCGCTCCCACCCCTTGGCCCCGGCGTTCCCCTGTATTGGGGCTTATAAAGTCTGCATAACCAAGGGGCCTCTCTTCCCACTGATGGCCAANGAAGAGTTTTCGCTAGTCTAGGTTTTTTGTTATTCCAGATGAACTTACTAATTGTCTTTTCTAGATCCTTGAAGAATTGAGTTGGAATTTTGATGGGGATTGCATTGAATCTGTAGATAGCTTTTGGCATGATAGCCATTTTTACTATATTGATTCTGCCAATCCATGAGCATGGGAGATCCTTCCATCTTCTGAGATCCTCCTCAATTTCTTTCTTCAGAGATTTGAAGTTCTTGTCATACAAATCTTTCACTTCCTTCGTAAGAGTCACTCCAAGATATTTTATATTGTTAGTGACTATTGTGAAGGGTGATGTTTCCCTGATCTTTCTCAGCCAGTTCATCCTTTGTATAGAGAAATGGCCCACACCTTTAATCCCAGCACTTGGGAGGCAAAGGCAGGCGGATTTGAGTTCGAGGCCAGCCTGGTCTACAGAGTGAGTTCCAGAACAGCCACGGCTATACAGAGAAACCTTGTCTCGAAAAACCAAAAACAGGAAAAAAAAAAAAAAAAAAAGGAATCCCAGGAGGTTCCAGTACTGACAGTGTAGCAGAAGCCAAAAGCCTCAAACCACTCATTGTAATGCAACAACTCATCAAGATGATCATTAGCAAGCAAAAATTGTTGGGGTTGGGGTGGGTGGACAGGTGGTACCAAGGGTGGAAGGTGGTTATGAGAGGAGAGGGAGATGAGTGGGATTGAGATGCATGATGTAAAATACATAGAACCAATAAAAAGTTAAAAAACAAAAACCCTCTGCTGATCAGTTTTAAAGTTATATAACAAGCACACATCCCATAACCTGAATATATGCAACATATGCCAACATTTTTCATGTATTTATTTCTATTTGATTTTCAAGTTATATAATGAGCTGCTAAGAATGGATTTCAGATTCCTTTTTATTAACAAATTATCCTGAATTTTAAAAAAACACTAAGTAAATATAGATAAAGCCAACACATAGCTATAAACCAAATAATTTACCAATGTGCTACTAGTTGGTTTAACAGCGTGTGTTTTATGAAGCTAAGTAGCCCAATTAAGTTGCTAAAACCTTTAATTTACCCTTATTATAGTTGTACTTCTAAATTCTTCTGACCATTTATCAACTTTTCAGGAAGGAAAAGCAGAAAAGGAGTAAGATTACTCCTTTTATTATTCCTAAAATAGACTCTAGCCAACTGCAGTGAACACTATCTCCTATGAGATAAAAAGTAATTTCTGCGGGCCCTATCCTATGGTATGGCTGAATACTTTGGGGAATCCTTATATATAAACAGAAAGCATCTGTATAGATTTCATTATTTTTGGAAATTTAATGGTTTTCATTATTATTTTTAATTTATTTGCTTAAGGGGGGAAAACTGGAGGGGGAAAAACACTGTAAAATTAAAATGCAGTGAGACAGAAAGAGACAGAGACAGTCTGACACAGACAGACTGACTGTGTTTATGAAAATCCCTATCTCCAGGCCTGCAAGATGATTTGGAACTTGTTACAAACTAACAACTTGTTACAAAGCTAACAACTGGGCTGGAGAGATGGCTCAGTGGCTAAGAGCATTGACTGCTCTTGCAGAGGTCCCAGCAACTATATGGTGGCTCACAACCATCTATGATGAGATTGGATGCCCTCTTCTGGTGTGTCTGAAGACAGCTACAGTGTACTTACATAGAATAAATAAATAAAGAAATAAATCTTTATTTAAAAAAAAAAAACAAAAACAAAACAGCTAACAACTTAATGATGCTCAGAGAACACGTGGCTTCCACATGTTCACTATGATGCTGGCACATAAAACCAAATACATAAACTCCCAACCTAACTAACAGTCATTTGCAAAAACTATTCTCACTTAGTAATTACTTACACACACACACCCTCACACTTAGTAATTACTTATACACACACACTCACTTAGTAATTACTTATACACACACACACACACACACACACACATGCACACACACACACACACACATGCACACACACACACTCACTTAGTAATTACTTACACACACACACACACACACACACACACACACACACACACACACACACACACACACACCTCTTTGATGCTCATTCACTTTTCAAAGTTAGCAAGTCAGGCATAGTGGTGCTCCAGAGACAGAGGCAGACAGATCTTTGTGAGTTCAAGGCCAGTATAGGGCACTCTAGGTCAGCCACTACCTAATGAGACCCTGAAAAGAAGAAGGGGATGAAAAAGAAAAGGGAAATGAGAAAAACACAAAAAATCAATCTTGTATATTTTAGCTGAGTTTCCCAAGAAGGTAACAATTACCTGTCCTTTGAAGCATCAAAAGAGGAAAAAGCAAAAGAACCCAAACCCCAAAGCACCACCAGCAACAACAAAACCCCAACTACAGAGGTAAAACTGAATGTTCTTTAGAGGCCAGAAAGATGACTCAGTGCCGGAGAGCTCTTGTTGTCTTGGAGAAAACCTGGTTCAGTTCCTGTCATTCTAACTTATATCTGGCATGCACAAAATGCAAATACATAAATACACACATACAAAATACATACATACATAATTCATACATGCACACAAACCATTCTTATAATAAATAAATGTTGGGTCAGACAGTGGTGTATGCCTTTAATCCCAGGCAGGAGGATCTCTATGTGTTCCAGGCTAGGTTGGTCTAATAGGGGAGTTCCAGGACAGCCAGGACTACATAGAGAGACCCCCGTATCAAACAAACAAACAAACAAACAAACAAACAATTTAATACCAGGCGTTGGTGGGCGTAGGTGGCGCACGCCTTTAATCCCAGTACTTGGGAAGCACAGGCAGGCGGATTTCTGAGTTTGAGGCCAGCCTGGTCTTCAAAGTGAGTTCTAGGACAGCCAGGGCTATACAGAGTCTTTAAAAAAAAAAAAAAAAAAAAAAAAAAAGAGGGCAAAATAGATCTAGGGAGATTACCTAGAAAGTAAAAGCATTAGTCATATAAGCCTGTGGACCTCAGCTTAATTCCTGAAACTCAAGGTAAAAAGCCAGGTACAGGAGGCACATCCATAATCCTTGCTCTTCTCTCCTGGATGAAGGAAAGGGGCTTGGAAAAAAGGCTTATCTTGTGTTTCTGTTGTACACTGACACTAATGTACAGGTAGTCGTCAGATGACTATGCTAAAGTAACAAAATTATTTATAGTTTGGTTGCAGCTCAAAAAGTTATTTTGCATGCCATGCACAGGCTGTAGGTCCAATCCCACTACAGAAAGAGCCAAGGCGACTCCCAAATACTTGGAACCAAACAATTCTATACCAGCACAACACAGCATTTAAGGCTTTAAAATAAAAACTTATTACAAAAGAACCCTATTGCCAGGCGTGGTGGCGCATGCCTTTAATCCCAGCACTCAGGAGGCAGAGGCAGATGGATTCTGAGTTCGAAGGCAGCCTGGTCTACAGAGTGAGTTCCAGGACAGCCAAGACCACACAGAGAAACCCTGTCTTGAAACCCCCTCCCAAAAAACCAAACCAAACCAACCAACCAACCAACCAACCAACCAAACAAACAAACAAACAAAAAAAGCCTATTTTCCCTAAGCTAACTAACTATGCAATACCTTTAAAATGACTTGAGTGTATATTCAGATTAAAAAAAAATTATTTGCTTTTACTTATGTGTGTGTATATACCATGTATATTTGGGTGCCACTGGAAACCAAAATATGGTGTTGGATACCCCACCCCAGAGCTGACGTTAGAGGTGATTGTCTAGTGTGGGTCTTGTAAATCAAATGCAAGTCTTCTGGAAGAATAGCAAAACCTCTGACCCCTGTGAGACACCCTCCAGCCCTAAACCCATTACAAACTGCTAGAAAAGTATGTGCGGGAATAAAAACCTACCAGAATTAAAGAGACGAATCATGCACTCATGAAGCCAGGGATGACTAGAATCAATAGCAAATGCCCGCTTTACTGATTGTAGCATCAAAAGAAACTTTTCTATAAAAAGAAAAAATAATATTTTGATAATTTGATAAAATAAGTTGTCCTTCCTGGAAAGGCCAAGGACCATACAAACACAAAAAGTGAATTTAGACTCAATCACATGAGCTCTAACACTTTTGAAGCAAAGTTTTTTTCCAATTGACTTCATACATGTTAGCTAGCTATGTTCATATACCATCTTCAAGAGGTTCTGCCAACAGAATGTGAACAACATTCTCTGATATGAACTAGTACCATGTAAACAGAGAAAGTAAATTGGAAAGCCATTTCCTTTCTAGCTTCCATCACTTAGAAGAACTCTTGTATCTCCTTTCCTGCGTTCTACGATTGACAGTTGGCTGTCTGCACCTCTGGATGCATCCACCCAGGCTATGTCTAATTATTCTACACTATCCCTATTCCCATCTGCTTACCTTTCCCAAGTCTCAGCGGTGCCTCCACCTGTTAAACAGAAACTTATACTGAGTCTTCTTGACAGTCACCTCTTTGTTGAGACTTTCCTAATTTGGTATCATGCTTCAAATATCCAAGTATAAAACCCTAACTTCTTCTAAAACAATTCCTGTTCCCATGCTCCCAAAACTCAGAAAATACTAAAATTCCTGCCATGCTTCTTATCAGCACCTACTAGACAGTACTGCAAGGTGCTGAGGCCCCCTTTACACAGGGTAACATCTGTGTCTTTGGGGATTCTACCTAGAAACATTTCCATTTTTTAATTTAGAGTATATTAGACAGGGATCTTCACTTGTTGGGCCTAGCATAAGCCTCCTGCTGAGATTACAGGAACAGTTGCTAATTTGTCATCTAAGAATTGACTGACTGACTTTGTGTCCACTTGTAGAGTCAGAGAACACAATAGAAGTCAGTTTACTCCTTCTTCCAAATGGGTTCTGGGGTTGGAACCCAATGGTCCAGCATGATGGGTAACTGATGAGCATCTAGCTGGCCCTCTAAAATTACTTTTAGAAAGAGCTGGGTCAAAAAGGCAGAGTAGCCGACCCTGTTAATTCCAGCACTCAGGAGATAAAGGCAGGCAGGACCTCTCTAAGCTCACAGTGAAACCCTGTCTACCCAACCAACCAAAAAAAAAAAAAAAAAAAAGTAGAGTTAACTGCTATTCATGTGAAAATTACTTATCTAATACTTATTTTCAAAGTTATAATTTATGAAAAATAGAATATATAAGGTATTTTAACTACTTTAAAAAGCTATCAAAAAACATTCTGTTATAGTTCAACCTATTTTTTCCTAGCCACTTCTGTATTATATACTTTCATAAATATATTAACTATTGGGCATGCTGACATATACCCATAATCCCAGACTCAGGAACCAAAGGCAGAAGGACAGCTGCCAAGTTCAAGTCTAACCTGAGTTTCAGGCTGGCTGGGGTAACAAAGGGACTTGTCTCAGTAAACAAACATTCAATTAATACTAAGTTTTGCATCCTATTTCAAAATAAAAGTTACATTACAATCTATCTGTATTGCTTATGCAGGCCTTAAACTCATGGGCCACACCTTCCAGCATCACATTCACATTAGCTGAGACTACAAGTATGAACCACATACCTGGCTACATAATAACTACTTTTTGGTATAACAGTCTTCATCTAATCTTAGTAATAACCAGCTTATTTTCACTTCAATTCATTCTACCTCAATAAACTTTTCCAACGAACTACCTGAGTTAAACCAATTCAGTGCTATGAAGTTTTGTTATCTACTTATATACATATATGCTGAACACTCTAAATATGAACGACAAGGTCATTAATTCATCTCCCACCTGGCCCCTCCAAACACTACAGACACCAACACTGTTGACTTTGTAGTATCTTTAGTAGACACCATTTCCTCCAGAATAATGAATTATCCATTGAGATCCAGCTAGTTCCTATTTATGGCATCAACTCCTAACACCTAAAAATTATTTGCTGCTTAACTGTGTCACCCACTATTCTAAGCTTTATATTTATATTACATTTATCCACAAAATCCTAAGATCTTTCACTGAGTCACATATGAGGTGATCACTAAATCTAGGCCCAGTGTGCATCTACTCATGGGACTCTGTTCGCCAAGAGGCCAAATACATTACTGTATTTCCCTGGACACTCTGCACAGCATGCATCACTGTGAGGAATCTGCACTGGCATCTGCCAAAAAATGCAACAGTGATGGGTGACACTAACACTAAAAAATCTCATCAGTTTTATTAGGGCTACTATATGCTAATATCCCACCTTTCCTAAAGTAAATCTCAAAGGCAAAAAGATGAGTTTCTATCTTGTTCTTCACCAAGTTCTTCAACGGTGTTAAAAACTTAATAGCTTCTTCCAATGGAGTTTCAACCTAACAAAATAAAAGACATTATACAAAAGGATGTAAGACTCTTGAAGAATATGAACTTAATTTAAAATGCTGTTTTCTTGTGCCAAAGGTAAAAAATTTTTTTAAAAGCACTTACCAGTTACTCAGAAATACACTATCAAATTTCAACCTCCCATAATCCACACAAAAACAATTTTCAACTCTAAAACTCTCTTCAATGTTTTTTTTAAATCTTATTTTTATGTATGCTGATTTTTTTTCTGTATGTGTGTCTGTACATCACATTTGTGCAGTGTCCTAGAAGCCAGAAGAGTGTGGGATGCCCTAGGACTGGAGTTCAGACTGCTGTCAGTCACTAAATAGGTACTAGTCTTATGGAATGGTAATTTTAAAATGATTGGCTAGGCACTGAAGACATGGCCTAGTAATTAATAGCAATTGCTGTTCTTGCAGAGGACTCAGGTTTGGTTCCCAGCATTCAAACGGTAGTTTACAGCCATATGTAACTCCACTTCTAGGGGACCTAACACCCTCTTCTTACCTCTGCCAGTACCAGGCACTCTTGTGGTGCACAGACAAACACATAAGAAAATATTCATACACATAATCACGTATGTACAAAGAACACTACAGCTTGATGGCCCTGGAAAGTATAAAGAGAAACATGAGAAGTCCATGAAGGAATTCACGAATACCAATTACTACCCCATGAGAAATTGGAGAAACAAGTAATTTAAACTTTTTGTTACTATGCTGGGAGATTGATTCCAGGGAATTTTTTTTTTTTTTGGTTTTTCAAGACAGGGTTTCTCTGTATAGCCCTGGCTGTCCTGGAACTCACTCTGTAGACCAGGCTGGCCTCGAACTCAGAAATCCACCTGCCTCTGCCTCCCAAGTGCTGGGATTAAAGGCGTGCGCCACCACGCCCGACTTCAGGGGAATTTTTAAATTTGAAAATTGTACGCTAGGTATGGTGATTCATACCTGTAATCCTAGCACTTGAGTATTGGGAAGGAGGACTCTGTAAACCTGTGAATAGTCTGGGCTAGAATGAGTCCACACAGTTTCATCAAAACTTCAGATTTATCCTTAACCAAGTGAATATTAAACTTACTAAGTAAACCCATGCCACCTTCCATTTCTCCATGGGCAGAACTATTGATGATTTAATGGTTTTGTTTTATTTTATACATATGCTATCTTGAGTTGATTATCACCGAATTTCCCATCTATATCTACACTTTAGGCTATTTTCCCAGATTTGGCAGCTACTTTTAATTTTAAAATAGACTAGACTGTTGCAACAATTATGATGGCTTGACACACTACTAAACAGGTATGGCAGCTGGGCGTGGTGGCGCACGCCTTTAATCCCAGCACTTGGGAGGCAGAGGCAGGCGGATTTCTGAGTTCGAGGCCAGCCTGGTCTACAATGTGAGTTCCAGGATAGCCAGGACTATACAGAGAAACCCTGTCTCAAAAAAAAAAAAAAAAAAAAAAAAGACAGGTATGGATGCTGCTGGAGAGGGCATCTTTAAGGTACTTACACTAGGAAGAGATTTTATGTTCCTAGCAGTAATAATTCTGTGGAGTAAGCAACAACTATGAGAGGGGTTCCTTCTACTACATTCCTTTCAAAGAAACAAAGCACCCAGAAACACACGTTTCTAAAACTCTATAACCCAAACTACTCATAATCATTACACTATGTTGTGATGTCTGGTACAAAAACACTACAGTCCAGACTCAGAAAACCCTTCTAAAGGAGGCCTGGAGCACAGCTCTAATTTGTATGGCGCTTAGAAAACACTGTTCTGTCCCAGTAGTTACATATTGTAAAAATGTGTAAATATACACGTTAAGAGTCAAATCACACTCTATGAATTTTCTTTCATATCTTAATTTTCTTACAGTGAAGAAAATGATTTTAGATTTCAAGTGATTGGTGATAGTAAAAGTCTAAAGAAATGTGCTTATTCTACCAGTTTAACACAATTATTACCATAGACTTCCTGTGAACAAAGAAAGCATGGTTACTAATCAAAACAACTCATGTGATGAGTATTTAGGTTTGGGCTCAATGGTTAAAATCCACAAGTGAGTCTGGATTTGAGAAAATAAAGACTTAAATTTTCTTCCAGACAGGGTCTTGGATGGGTAGCCTTAGGTGAGCCGGAATTTCACAACTTGTCTTCTAACTCTACATGCACAGCTACACACATACATACACATCTGCACAAAACACATAAATAAATACATAAATGGGACTGAACATTGTTTTCAATGGCAAAGCCTGCTGTGGCACGCACTCACTTGTGCTAAGCACGACTATGAAATACCTTGGCCAGTTTCTCAGGGATAAGCTCTTCTTTGGGGCCTCCAATTTCTTCATCATCATCATCCTTTTTCTTTTTCTGATTCCGTTGCTGCTTTTCTTTTTCTGCATTTTTTTTCTCTTCTTCTATCTGGGCTTTCTTTTGAGCTCTTCTTTGTTTATTACGTAGTTTCTTTAACTCTTTGTCAGACATGTTTGCTGTATGCAGTAAGTGTTAACAGAATTATAAACATGGTAACTAAATAAGTCATTGTAACCACCTTAAAAACTTTCAGAAATTCACTTTATGGGTATATGTGTGTGGTAGCTTGAATAGGAATGGCTCCCACAGGCCCATATATTTGAAGACTTAATCATTCAAGTGGAATTATTTGAAGAGGATGAGGAGGTATGGCCTTGTTGTTGGAAGTGTATCACTGGGGGAAGACTCTGAAGTCTCAAAATCCTAGCTAGCCTCTTTCTCTGCATGGGACCTAAGAATCAGAAAATAGCTCTCAACCATTTCTTCATCACCATGCCTGCCACCATACTTCCCACCATGATGATAATGGAATGAAACTGAAAGCAAATCCCCTAAATGACTCTGAGTATAGATAGCATGAGTGTGTGTGTGCGCGCGCGCGCACCCCTCCCCAAATAAATGTTCCCTTTTAAAAGTAACAAGCTAAAGAGTCAACACGCTAAGGCAGTTTCTATTCTACTAAATACATCACTAGCAGTTATACTATAGTTACCTGAATAAATCTAATATTAAATGTGAAACTTAGGTAATTCAAGCGTTGTCTGGTACAAACATCTAACCACAAATTAATAAATTCCTGTCTGGGGAAGTAGCTCAGTAACAGAGTACCTGATTTAAAAAAAGGTACTGAATTGGATCCTTAGTCACAACCACATACCCAAACAAAACTTCCAGATTAGACTCAAATACCAAATTATGTCTATGTTTGAAACTTATTTTGAAAGAATAAAAGTAGTTTTCCTTTTGTTACTTAGAGAAATTCACAAAATACCCATCGTTTTTCTAGCCTTGGCTAACAATCTCCCACACAGATACTCAATAAAATCCCTGGGGATTAAGGGAACTTATTATTCATGAAAATAAGTTCCTATAAACACAGGAGAGCAAATAATGATACATCTTTGAATGGGATACCTGTATCAGCCTCGTGTTCTTTGTTCTCATCTGTAAGAGGGTTGTCATGAAGCTTCAAATAGATCTCAATAGCAATTCTTGCTGCTTTGAAGTAAAATGGATGCTGTCGAAGTACATCTTCTAGTTTTAATAAGTCCACATATGATCTAAGGGTGATCTTCCTCATACAGTATGTATGAAAGTCAAACTGGTCATCGGTGATTTCTATAAAATGCTAACAAAATTATCTTTTTATTATCACTGGAGTATAGCACTGTCTAAAGCAAAGCCTTGAAACATATCTGCTTCTTTAGCATGAAAAATTAGTCATTTTTATATTTGGTATATAAAACTAAAAAAATACAGTTAGCTACTGGTTCGCAAAGAACAAGAGAAAATAATTTAAAGGAAAGAGGATAATATTTCAACTATATTCATGGTTATACTTATTTCTTTCTTAATCATACTTAACTAAAATCATTCTGAGAAACCACCCACTAATTAGTTTATATGACAATTCTATATGTTAGCAAATATACTATACATGGAAATCATATTTAGAAAATGTATGGCAGGGCTGGCGAGATGGCTCAGTGGGTAAGAGCACTGACTGTTCTTCCGAAGGTCCTGAGTTCAAATCCCAGCAACCACCCGTAATGAGACCTGATGCCCTCTTCTGGTGTGTCTGAAGACAGCTACAGTGTACTTAGATATAATAATAAATAAATCTTTTAAAAAAATGTATGGCAGGGATTATATAGCTCATAGTATTTTGTAGGGTATTTTGAGGTTATAAATCTGAACTCTATACAACATGCTGTTGATATGTAAATGAAAAATCAAGTAGTCAATAAGTCAAGAAATCAGCAACGACAAAAAAAAAAAAAAAGGCATCAGCAAGGCCACAGTTCAAACAGTGATATTCTACATTTGATATTATAAATGTCAACATAATAAACACACACACACACACACACACACACACACACACACAAATCTCAACTAGTCAGAGAGATGAATCTACAGTAACGGAGACTAATAAAACGGTAATTTTTGTTTTGGGGACACTAGTGACAGTGTTTATACCGAGTCTTATACGGCCCAGCCTATGTTCCAAACACTTGTTAGTAAGAGGTCTTGAATCCAGAGCTTTCTGCCTCTACCTCCCAAGTACTGGGATTACAAGTATATACTACCATACCCGGATTGAAAAACAATGATTTTATAAGAAAACAGTAAATTTCAGGGCATACAGAAATACTGGGGAAAAGCTTCAAAGCTTAAGTCTTTATCAAGGCAGAGGGATCTAAAATTAATGGGATTTTATGTATTAGGGAATGAGCAGCAGCAATTCAAACATTCAAAGTACACTAAAAATATTTTCAGTTTCATAAAATATAAATGTATTATTGACATTAAATCACATAGTATGAATTAAAAATGGGTGCAGACTTAGCCCAAAGGTTTCGAGATCTAACCAAACATCCATAAGGTACTTACTCTCTCGATTTCATGACATTTCTTAAGTGCGTCACCAAATCTGTTCATTGCTTTGTATGCCTGAGCACACTCGGTCTGGAACCACATACACTGCATCTCGTTCAGGTTCTCAACTGCTGACGTGCCTTCCTAAGGAAAATCAAGAGTGGCACAGAAAATTCACACCAAATTGATCACTTTACCATAAGATTTAAAAAAGGAAGAGTGGTCAACTGATCAGAATTCTGCTGAAATAACTTTTGTTTTGTTTTGTTTTAATTAACAGATTCATGAAATTAAGTACACTAAGCACTAGACAAAATAATTTTGCAAATGACTACACAAAAGGTCTACAATAAATGGGTGGCAGGGATTAACATAATAACAGCACATGGGAGATAAGTAACAAATTCTAGTCCTCTTTACCCTAAAACTTTCAACACACATGGTTACAAGCTAGTTTTACTTTTTTGGGTTTCAAGACAGGATTTCTCTATGTAGCCCTGGCAGACTTCTGCGCTACAAAACTCACTATGTAGACCTGCCTGCCTCTGCTTCCCAAGTGCTAAGGATAAAGCATGAACCATCACGCCCAGCTACAAACCAGTTTTAAAAACCATTGTCCAGGAGCCTACATGATAGCTCTAAGGACATGGTGCTCTTCTAGAGGACCTGGATTCAACCCCCAGCACCCACATGGTAGCTCACAACTTTCTACAACTCTTAATTTCAGGGGATCTGACACCCTTGCACCAATGCATATAAAATAAAATTAAACATATTAAAAAAAAAAAAAAACTAGCCAGGCAGTGGTGGTACATGCCTTTAATCCCAGCACTTAAGAGGCAGAGGCAGGTGGATTTCAGAGTTCGAGGCCAGCCTGGTCTACAGAGTGAGTTCCAGGACAGCCAGAGCTACACAGAGAAACCCTGTCTCAAAAAAAACAAAAGGAAGGAAGGAAGGAAGGAAGGAAGGGAGGGAGGGAGGGAGGGAGGGAGGGAGGGAAAGACTATTGTCCATCTATATGGAAAGAAAATACTTTATCTAATGTTGACTCTTCTTTATCTAATACAGTAATTTAATATCTGACAATTGCAAAATTGATAATAAACTTTAGGAGCTGGAAAAATGGCCTAGGTTCAATTCCCAGCACTGACATGGCTGTTCATAACTGTCCCTAATTCCAGTTCAAGGAAATGCAATGGCCTCTTTTGGCCTCCTTGGGTACCAGGTCTGCACATGGTTGACAGGCATACATACAGGTAAAATATCTATAAGCATAAAAGAATTAATTTCAAAAAAGATAAATACACAAAGTCAATTATGGTGTTGATGCACATAAAACATAAGCCATACAAACCCTCGTAAACTTTGAACACATTTCTTCAGCCTCTTTAATCAGATTGGCTTTTAACATGTATTTTGCACACTTGGAATTAATAAATCTGTCTGCTGTGTCCAGGGCCTGGGCTTCATCCATCCACCTGGCAGCTTCTTTAATATTCCCAGCATGCTTGCAAGGTACAAAAACAAAATTAACCAGTAAGTATGATAATTTTACTATGTTAGGTAATCTGTGACCTATAAAATAATTAAAATTAAACAAATGAAAGAAAAAGTTCTTCTGACTCAAGACTAGCACCAATCCTTTACAAAGCCGTGTAGTAGCTTGAATTTCTACTTCCAGTACTAGGGGAGGTTGGACGGAACTCTCCTGGAAACCACCAGCCAGTAAGCCTTGCAGAAAAGCCAAACCAGCGGTCAGAAAGGCAATAGTGAACATTCCCCCACTATTCTAATTCATTTATCTCAAAGCCACAAAACTGAGGGAAACATGGCTTTAAAACATTTAGGGGTCGGGCGTGGTGGCGCACGCCTTTAATCCCAGCACTTGGGAGGCAGAGGCAGGCGGATTTCTGAGTTTGAGGCCAACCTGGTCTACAAAGTGAGCTCCAGGACAGCCAGGGCTATACAGAGAAACCCTGTCTCGAAAAACCAAAACCAAACCAAACCAAACCAAACCAAAAAACAAAACAACAACAAGAAAAAAAAAAAAAAACAAAAACACAAAAAACCATTTAGGGTAGCAAGCAAGAAGGTTCAGCAGGCAAAAAGAAACTGCCACCACCCCTGATGATCTGTTCAAACCTACAGATCCATGTGGAACAAAGGGAAAAGTAACTTTCATAAATTGTCCTTTGATGGCCGGGCGTGGTGGTGCACGCCTTTAATCCCAGCACTTGGGAGGCAGAGGCAGGCGGATTTCTGAGTTCAAGGCCAGCCTGGTCTACACAGTGAGTTCCAGGACAGCCAGGGCTATACAGAGAAACCCTGTCTCAAAAACACAAATAAATAAATAAATAAATAAATAAATAAATAAATAAACAAACTGTCCTTTGACTTAGACCCACATGCTGTTGAACATATAAAGCACCTACTTCAAAGTAAATTAATGTAATTTTAGAAAATGATTTTAAAGTTCTGGGTCAAAAAATGGTGATACAAACTGGTAATCCCAGAACTTAGGAGGCTGAGGCCAGCCCACTATAAAGACCATGCCTCTAACAGTAATAATAAAGACAGTAATAACAGACAAAACTTGAATGTGGGTGCAACCCAGCATTAGTGTCTGTCTAGTATGTATGAAGACTTGGATTAATACCCAGTACAGTCAACAAAAGGGGAGGAAGTGCCTTGAAATGCTACTTAATTCTATTTTCTTTGTAAATATATATTATTGGTTTATAAATAACTCCTTTTATAAAAAGCTTGATTACTGAGCATACTAAAAATTAGCAAACAGGCAACTTTAAGATGTTAGAACATATGAGATTTTCATGCATAGCTCAATAATTAAGTCAAGAGATGGTAACCTGTACATTCAAAATAAGACTGTTCTACTTTATTACCATCACATGCTTAGACATGATCATACTCAACTGTTAGCAGAAAACACACGTTACAGTAAATAACTATCAGCAGAATCATACATAGATGCACATACACACACACACACACACACTCTTATGTGTTTTTTGTATAGTTATTGATAAATGAGCAAATAAATGTGGCTATGACAAGTCCAAGAAAAGAAAATTAAACTGATATTTCTCATATTTTACTTACTCTACCTAGAAGCTTATAAGCTTATAGCCTTATAAGGAAAAGGGGGTATGGTTTTTACCTTATAGATTTTAGCTTTTACAAGAAAGAGTTCTATCAATGTTGGTGTACTTTCAATAGCAGTATTTATGTATTCCAGAGCAATGGACGGCTGACCAATTTTATCATAATGCTGTGCCAAATAGTACTGGACCCAAAGTAATGTGGTTGGAGGTTCCTCCTTTCCATCATCTTGAAAGGAAAGAATGAAGAAATCAAGATTAGATATTACAAACATTAAGAGAATATTCCTTCCCCCATACTGGTCCCCCCATTTATAAGGCAAGCAATTATAAAGTAGTTTGTGTATGTAATTAGCTGTAATCTACAGCTAAGCACATTTAAGGCCTACCAAAGCATTCTTAATCACACTTAAGCATATAGTAAGATTGTAAAAAGAAAACTGTGCCTACTTAATTAAATTTCTAGGGTGTGTGTGTGTGTGTGTGCATTCTGGACATTTTGATTTTTAGTGACATTTTTAGATCTTAATATTATGCTAAATGTTGATCATTAATATTATGCTGAATTTAAAACTATATCCAAAGCAAGTAAGGCAAACAAAAAAAGTATTTCTTCCATATTTTTTTTTTTTTAAAGATTTATTTTATTTATTATATATAAGTACACTGTAGCTGTCTTCAGACACTCCAGAAGAGGGCACCAGATCTAGTTACGGATGGTTGTGAGCCACCATGTGGATGCTGGGATTTGAACTTATCACCTTCGGAAGAGCAGTCGGGTGCTCTTACCCGCTGAGCCATCTCACCAGCCCTTTCTTCCATATTTTAGTTCGACATTCAAGATATAATTTTAATATGGGAAACAAATATATGGCTCACATATCAAAAAAAAAAAGTATCCTTAAATATAAGTTTCTAAAACCAGAGGTCTATTGGCTTTCAAACTCTATTTGCTTTTTCTCCCTAATAAAAGTAAGGTGGCTCAGTGGACAAATAATAGGAGTGGAATAGACTAAGTCCCTATTTGATAGATCTGCAACAAAGTGTCGCAGCTTCATGGTCACTGAGCCTCTTCATGGTCAAGTCATTGAGCCTCTTTTCCATTTGTAGGGAATGGTGATAATTAAAGGAGTCTCATAAGATAAAGCAATGAAGCCATTGTAGGCCTTTTGTAAAGTACTGTTAAAATTAGAGACCTAGAAACAATGGCCAGCTTACTAACAATGTGCACCCCAGGTCCCACAGTGGGCTATTCCACTAGTGAAGCCAGAACGCTATGGGAAAAATGATTCCAGATCATCAGTGGTAGTGCACAAGGTAAGTACTAAAGATCTTGTCAGCAAATAAGTTATCATCCACCACCACAGCACCTGAAAGATGGAGCCACGTAAAATTAAATAAATATCAAGCATACTTAAATAAGTTTTCTTCTAAAACATTTATTTATCTATTTATCTATTTATCTATTTATCTATTTATCTATTTATCTATTTATCTATCTATCTATCTATCTATCTATCTATCTATCTAGTATATGTATGCTTGCCTATCTATCTATCTATCTATCTATCTATCTATCTATCTAATCTATCTATCTATTTTTCTATTTATAGTGTATGTGTATGGGTATGCCTGCCACAGTCTACATGCAGAAGTCACAGAACAACTTTCTCAACAAAGTTCAATCCCTCTACTGTGTGTTATCCAGGAAGGAAACTCAGAAGTAACGAGGACTTGAATTCCTTTTTTTTTTTTTTTAAATAAAATTACTTGCCAAGTTTGAAGGATGCAACGAACCAGTCTAATCTTGTGAAAAATGGGATAAGAACCAAAGTGTAACATAGAAGAGGAAAAAAAATTGTTTTCCATGCAAGCTGAAACTTTAGAAATCAAGTAGTATGTGAAATAAAATTTACCTTTTAAAATAATAGTATCTGCCTACTGATAGATTTGGCTCACTCAGATTATACTTACAAAAAGAAAGAAAAAGAAAGAAACCAACCAACCACCCACCCCAAAATTTCCAACCAACCTTCATCAAACCATTAGCTAGACAGGGCTCATTAGAAAGTTCTGAAGCAGGGCTGGAGAGATAGCTGAGTGGTTAAGAGCATTGACTGCTCTTCCAGAGGTCCTGAGTTCACTTCCAAACAACCACATGGTGACTTTCAACCATCCATTAAAAGATCTGATGTCCTCTTCTGGGGTGTCTTTAGTGTCTACAGTGTACTCAACACACGTTTCTCTACCTGCTCTGCTCAGTAGGACAGGCATTATTACCTATACCCTGAACAGGATTTGAACTGTACTGTAACTACAGAACTAGACCAGCAATTCTCAACCAGTAGTGAGTCAAATGATCTATTCATGGAGTCTTATATCAGATATCCTGCATATTAGATATTTACATTACAATTCATATCAGCAATGAAAATAATTGTATGGTTAGGGGTCACCACAATATAAGGAGCTGTATTAAACATTAGGAAGGTTGAGAGACACTGAACTAGACTTTCTATTTCTTTCTTTTTTAACTTTAATTTTTTTAAAGACTTATTTATTTTATGTATATGAGTACACTGCAGCTAGCTGTACAGATGGTTGTAAGCCTTCATGTGGTTGTTGGGAATTGAACTTTAGGACCTCTGCTCACTCATTTCCTGCTCCCTCCTGCCCAAAGATCTACTTATTATTATAAATAAGTACACTGTAGCTGTCTTCAGACAGCACCAGAAGAGGGCGTCAGATCACATTACAGATGGTTGTGAGCCACCATGTGGTTGCTGGGATGTGAACTCAGGACCTTCAGAAGAGCAGTCAGTGCTCTAAAACCCTGAGCCATCTTGCCAGCCCCTGACTTTTTATTCCTTAAAAATATAATTAGCCGCCCAGCACTGTGAGCTCCAAGGGCAGTTTGGTCTACAAAGTAAATCTAGAACAGTCAAGGCTATTACATGGAGAAACTCTGTCTCCTGGGGAAAAAAGTAATTAGCCACTGTGGCTAATGATAAGCAGAAAAGACAATCCATTTCTACAACTAGCTATCAACTTACAAATACCTGAAAGGAAAGAAACATAATATATAAAGCAATATATTCAGCAAAACATAGACAAAGAAAAATTCATTCTCCAATAAATAAATCAGGAGTACATGAATTAAAAGAGACATAAAAGACACCATCCAAACTCTGAAAGAGTTACTTGAATCTTCAAACAGAAGGAAAGAGGCTAGACATAGTATACTCCCAGCACTTGGGAGACTATGGAAGAAGTGCTGCTGAGCTGGCTAGTTTTACATCCATCTGACACACCTAGAATGATTTGGAGAAGGAAAGGCTCAGTTTAGAAAATACTCACCACCTGACTAGACTGTGGGCAGGCCTATAGTTACTCTTCAGAATTAGTGATTGATGTGGGAGAGGAGGGCCTACTGGAAACAGGCTGGCAACAGCACCCCTCCATGACCCTGGCTTTAGTTCCTGTCCTCAGGTTGTTTGCTACCCTACTTCCCTCAGTAAAGAAATGAGTCCTGAGAGCTGTAAACTGAAGCAAATCCTTTCCTCTCTAACCTGGTTCTGATCATGATATTTATCACAGCAATAGAAATCCTAACTAAGGGGCTGGAAAGATGTTTCAGTGGTTAAGAGCACTGACTGCTCTTTCAAAGGTCCTGAGTTCAAATCCCAGCAACCACATGGTGGCTCACAACCATCTGTAATGAGATCTGATGCCCTCTTCTGGGGTGTCTGAAGACAGCTACAATGTACTTTGATATGATCTGATATGATAAATAAATAAATAAAATCCTAACTAAGACACTTAAACTACCATGGGTTCAAGAACGTCTTCAAGTAGAGAATAATAAATCTGGAAGAAAGCAAAGGAAGGGAAGGAGAAAGGAAGGATGAAGGGAGGAAAGACAAACACAATACAATTGAAAATATGAACAAAAATGGTTATTTAGAATTAAAGACAGCTATGTTGTGTGCATGTGTGGTTTATGTGTGACCCGGTGCACATGTATGTCATTTCTCAGTTTCAATCTTTCCTCTTTTGTTAAGATAGAGTCAGGGAACATAAACAGATGCCACTAGGCCGTAGCCTTTTTTTTTTTTTTTAATGTGAACAGTGAAATTAAGCTTGAAGGTTCTCACACTTAGCAGCAAATACTTTATGGACTGAGCTAATTTTGAATCCATTAAAGTACTAATTTATACACATAATAATAGTACTTTGCTGTGTGTGTGCGTGCGCGTGTGAGTGCATGCCTGTGTATGTGCGCCTGGTAGGACACACCATGAAGATACTCTACCACTGAGCTGTATCAGCATCCCTCTTTTTCTTTCTTTTTCTTTTTTAAATTTTGAGACAGGATCTCACTTAAGTGCCCAGAGGCCTTGAACTTCTTACACTTCTACCTCAAATACTCTAAGTAACTGGGATTACAAGCCTATGCCACCAGGTTGAACTATCAGTATAGCTATATTTGAAGTGAAGTACTTCTCTTTAGACATGTTGAAATTCTCATGAAATAATGTTAAGTTTGGGATTTAAGAACAAAGGGAAAGCCAGGCATGGTGGTACATACTTTTAATCCCAGCACTTGAGAGGCAGATGTCAGCCTGGCCTACAAAGAGAAACCCTGTCTAGAAGCAAACAAAAAATACAGGGGAGTAGGCAAGGCTATGATGATGAAATGTTTGACATGAATTTAAAATTATTGTATCTAAGTAATGAATAAATGGTGGATCATTGTATTATTAAGTCAAGTTTTATAGATCCTTTAAATTTTACATAACTTTCTAATAAATTGATGTGATTCTCAGTAAAACATTATTATAACATTATGGATAATAGGAAAGGAAATTAAATGCATTATACTTGCTACTAAAATAGTGAAGACCAACCTTCTGAATGGTAATTTCATAGTCCATTAAAAATAAAAAAAAATTTTAAAAACAACCAAAAAGTTAAAAAAAATGTTAAAGACATGAAATCTATCTACTTACCATTGGGGTTAAATAGGCGACAACTTTTTAGAGAAGTTTCATAACCAACTACTAGCTCTTCTACAATTGCCACCTAGAGTACAAACACAAGCACATTAATAGAATGGAACTTATGCTACTTTGCAAAATATATTCCTTATATAAAAGACTAAATAAATATTCCAAAACATTATTCCCCTCCCTTTGTGAATATTTCGCCCTCAGGACAAAAACCTAACCTGTCTCAGTTGAGGGTGGTGGGGCAGGAGGTGGGGAAGAACACACCCTTAATCCCAGTACTAAGCAGGTAAAGATAAGTGGATCTTTGTGAGTCCGAGGGTGGCCTGGTATACAGACCAAGATCCAGGACAGGCGGGGCTACACAGAGAAACTCTTAGAAAAAAAAAAAATCTAAAAATATTCATGATGGAACACACTAATACTTACTCTTCTAAAACCTTATTGCTAAGTTCCTTTCCCTGATAGAATATAAAGTATCAACTAAACTAGCAGTTGGTGAATATTGGACAGAGGCAATGCTATGGCCAACTTACATCTGAATTCATCTTTATCTCAAAACACATAATCTATACTTAAACACAGAACATAATTTGTTCTTTATGATCAAGAATGAAATGCTATGGCCTAGCATGGTGGCACATGCACGTAATGCCAGCACATAGGTGGTAAAAGCAGAAGGATCAAGAATTGTTTGATCAAGGTCAGCCCCAGCTATGTAGCAAGCCTGAAACTTGAGACATGACACCCAGCTACAAATGGAAGGATGGATGGATAAATGATTGGTTGAGTGGGTAGATGGGTAGCTAGATGACAGGTAGAAAGACAGACAGACATGACAGATAGTTGAGTGAATGAATGACTCTGTAGGATTAAATGCTATGTGAAAAGGGTACTTTTTAAGTGTCTGGTAAATGAATTCTTCTCATAATCCAGGAGAAACATCACTAGTCCTGAAATCCAGCAAAGTGGGTACCTAAGGTCCAGGAAAATTCCTGTCTGTCCAGGTCGTACTTTTTCCTAAATTTTAACTATACTTCTGGCTTCCTCGGGGATACTGAATACTTTTATACTTTTAATACACTAATTTCCTAATATCGGCAAAGCACGATAGTGGGTGTCTTTAGTCCTATATTCAAGTTTCCGAGGCAGGAGGATCAAATGATCCCAGAAATTCTAGACAGCTTGGACACCATAGTTCAATACCTGCATAAAATCTAAAAACAAAATTTTTTTTTTTAAAAGATTTTATTTATTATATGTGAGTACACTGTAGCTGTCTTCAGACACTCCAGAAGAGGGAGCCAGATCTCGCTACGGATGGTTGTGAGCCACCATGTGGTTGCTGGGATTTGAACTCATCACCTTTGGAAGAGCAGTCGGGTGCTCTTACCCACTGAGCCATCTCACCAGCCCCTAAAAACAAAATTTAAAAAACAGAATCTACTAATTTGATTAACTCATACGCAATGATACTTATTGCTATAGAAACTCTCTTAAATGGCCCACAGATCAATGCAGTACACCTTGTCAGTGAACCATGAGCACAGAATGATCACAGCCAGGCTACTCTGGTTATACTTGTGCTCCCAAGTCAGGCTACACACTTATCTTAAGATACAATGGGACAATCTCCAAACTACCTGAAATATGCGCATTTATTAACAAATGAAAGAACAACAGCAGTAGCAGTGTATTCCTTTAACCCTAACACTCAGAAGGCAGAGGCAGGTGCCTCTCTGGATCACTGAGTTTGAGGCCAGCCTGGTCTACAAAGTGAGTTCCAGGACAGCCAGGGCTACACAAAGAAACCCTGTCTTGGAAAACCAAACAACATTCCTGCCCAAAGAAATGAAATAGCTATCATAATGCAGAATTTAACCCAACAGTATGTAAACTTAGTAAGAGTAAAAATAACTATTTCTCAGAGCTGGAGAGATGGCTCAGTGGTTAAGAGCACCGACTGCTTTTCTGAAAGTCCTGAGTTCAAATCCAAGCAACCACATGGTGGCTCACAACCATCCATAATGAGATCTGATGCCCTCTTCTGGTGCATTTGAAGACAGCTACAATGTACTTACTTATAATAATAAATAAATCTTTTATTTAAAAAAAAAAAAACAACAAAGAACTATTTCTCTAAGTTGGATGCTATGAAAAGACTAGATTATTAAAATATACGACTGTTTCACAAACATCAAATTCTCAATGTTCCAAAACTAGAATATGTTCTATGTAACAAAAAAACAAAAAACAAAAAAACAAAAAAAAAACAAAAAGGTGAGAGGGGGGGGATCAATAAAGACCACACCTTGGGCTTTTAACAAAAGACTGACAATGTGCATTGCATGTTATACGTGCTTAACTTCTTCCACCTAGTTCTTTTCAATGTCTCTCATGTTTTTAATCCAATATATCTTGATGACACTGTTTTTGCAAGGAAGTAATGAACATGAAGATAAAATATTCTTAAGAAGCACTTGAAGCAAAACACATATATGAAGATAAAAAGGGGGGGGGGAGCCTTTAATCCCAGCACTTGGAAGGCAGAGACAGGCAGATTTCTGAGTTTGAGGACAGCCTGGTCTACAGTGAGTTCCAGAACAGCCAGGGCTACACAGAGAAACCCTGTCTCAAACTCCCCACCCCCCCAAAAAAGGACTTGCTGAGCTACCAAAAACTTTTCTGACAAGATTTTTTTTAAAACTGAATAAAAATGGAGAACAATGAAAAGGTTAAAATTTACTTTCAAGGGGGAGAAAATCAATTCTGACTTCTAACAATGAAAGAAGATTAGGGGCTGGAGAGATGGCTCAGTGATTAAGAGTGTTGATTGCTCTTCTGAAGGTCCTAAGTTCAAATCCCAGCAACTTCATGGTGGCTCACAACCATCGGTAATGAGATCTGATGCCCTCTTCTGGGGCGTCTGAAGACATCTACAGTGTACTTACATATAACAAATAAATAAATCTTTAAAAAGAAAAAAGTAAGAAAAAAGAAAAGAGATTAGAAAAAATGTATGAGATGAAGTTAAGGATAGAAAGCAAATACTGAAGTCACTAAAGCGCCAAAGAGCAAACAGACTCCAAATGGAAAGGGGTACAAAAGCATTCACTGTAAGCTAGGAGACTCACAGCAGGTTCACAAACAGGTAGTGGTGAGCCCAGCAGCCAGGCAGAGAGGGTATTATGGTTGGCTTTACCTTCTCTTTATCTCTGTATAAAGACCTCAAGGTATTGAAGACAGGTGGACAACCCTTGCTGAAATTCATCCTTAGGAACCTATCCAAACACTCCTTAAACTTCTCTCCTATAAGAGAAAGATTCTGTTGAAACTCTAACAAAATGCACACATTAGCCTTCATATCCATACATACTCATCTTTTAAATCACAACAGCACTTCCTTTTACAATTATTCTACTTACCAGATAAAAAGTTTAATGGCAGCCTTCTTGGCACGAGTCCCCTGGGGTATTTAGTCCAGGCCTCCTCATATATTTTTAGCCGTTCTAACATATTAGCTTTGGGGGAGAGAAAGAGGGAAAAAAACTGTTTATTTGTAATTATAAATTGCATGGATTTCTGCCAATTACAAGTTTTCTCAATTAAAAGTACAACTGGCTGGGTGCAATGGCACACACCTTTGATATGTCAGAAGCAGGGGGATCTCTGTGAGTTAGAGGCCAGCATGGTCTACAAAGCAAATTTCAAGCCAACCTGAGCTACAGCTACACAGGGAGACTCTGTCTCAAACAAACAAGTGAAAGGGTAATAATTTGTAAAAGAAAATTATGTGTAACCTTACCAATTAAATATATCAGCAATCATTTAAAAGTATTTCCAATTATTTTCCTTATTTTAATAGTCATTAGCCATATAAAGTAAATGATTTTCTTTAGTCTACTCTAAGTTAGGTAGACTATCAAAAACCTGGAGACTTCATGGTTAAAAACCTTCTGTTCTGATCTTCTCCACTTTAACTCTTTGGTTTATTTGGAACCTCTGGACCTGTCCTTATTTCAATGTCTTCATAATTTATTTGTTTTCTTTTACTCTCAGCACAAAGGTATTTCTTGGTTTAATCTTCCATTTCTCTTTGTCTAATATGGTCTCTGTCCTAATTGATGTTAGATTCTTTATTTCAGAAATAAAGAGACAGTGTGTTGCCCACTTCAAGTAACTCACAGATGCCTGTAACTAAAGGTTTGGGGGAGGTCCATGGGCTCCAAAGGCAACACACACACACACACACACACACACACACACACACACACACTACATACATATACACACACATACATATATATGTGTGCATGTATATACACACACACACACACACACACACACATATATAAACAAGTATCAATATTTTTAAAAAATAATGTGTTACTTAAAAGATTTTCACTTTTTTCATTTCCCAGGAATTTTCATTTCTCAGATTTCTAATATTCTCTCATAACTATGTTTCATGGATATAATTCCCTCTATCTTAGAGTTCTCCATTATCTAACATGGGATGATGGTGTTCCTTTGAAAGAATCTATGTCACAAAGTAATCACCAGCAAGGTTTCTCTTGTATGTATCAATGATTATCAGGAATGGCACACTATGCAGGCCTTAGTAGGAACTGAGACAAAACCAGTCTGTGAGGTTAAGTTTTCTGATGGTTTTTGTTGTTGATGATGCTTTTGGTAATGAGTACCTTTTATTCACTGAGCCAGCAAACTGATCATTTGCAGTTTCATCTTGTAAAAGTAAATTTCTGATAAGTCTCAATCCTCTACATGATTAAGAAGTAAACTTTTACATTTAGATTTTGGATCTGTTGATATTGTTGTTGTTATTTCTGGATGTCAGTATATAAAATCTGGTCTTGAACCAACTATGTAGCCCAGGTGGCTTCAAACTCAAGACTCTCCTACTTCATTTACATGTACAGAGGTCAAAGCATGCTAGACTAGGAACCAATTCCTGTTTCTTTAGGTAGCTGGTTTTCTGGAGACACAAGTCTCACTAAGTAGCCGGAGCTGGCCTGGAACTCACCTCTCAGGTGCTCAGTAAAGGCACGTCTGAATCTAGATTGTGTATACCCTTAACCACTACTTTTCTAGCTGTACTTCATAAAGTGTTAATACAATAATCATTAAGAAAAGGCTGAAAACAGTAAGTATTAAACAACACTACCTGGCTTCAGTGCTTTTTCTAAGCCTTTGTAATAGGCCCAATTCTCAGGATTCCTCTCTTGTAATCCTCTATAAACATCAGCAGCATCTTCCAATCGACATAACTGCAACAGAAGTTCCCCTATTTAACAAAAAGACAGTAATTAAAACATCTGAGGAGAATTTTCCCTCAAAAATTATCTTCAAAGTCTCGTCTGAGTAATGTTTGACAGTGGCTGATAGGCTAGTATTCTACAATGAACTACGCCCCTGTATTTTCAGTACAAAGGTACTTTACAGAGGGGATGTCTACACTGGCTGTTAGCATAATCTTGTAGTCTGATTTACTCCCAGCCAGAGAATAAGGACCACTGAGCCCAGGCCCCTTTAAAATAACAATGAAAAAAATCATAAGCAAAAATGCTTTACCTTAATCATTTTATTAGATTTTTGTGGCTTTTTCTCCTCAATTGACAATCTCCATCAGTTAATGGATATTTTCCCACATCACATATTATTCAAAATGCATGAAGAATACACATTTTCCCTTCAGCAAGCTGAATTTTATGTGGTGACTATCAGCAACAACTATGAATTTTCAGCCTTTCACTGGCTATAATTAAAAGTTATAATGCTATATATTTTTAAATACCTTTGGTTTCTTCGACAGCAAGTTTATCACAAATCTGCTTTTCATAGGTACAAAGATGTTCCAGGGCTTCTCTATAAAGACCTGCTTCCCGAAGAACTTGATTCTGATATAAGAGGAGTTCACTATATTCATAATCCACTTTATCAGGAGATGTCTGCACAAAGACACAAGGAATGCCAATAAGAATCTTATTCTTGTATTAGAAAATTACTTACACACCCTCAAACAAAAGAAAATACTAACTGATAGCAATACTTTTAAAACTTTTAAGAAATGTTAATAAGTAACAGCAGTATCAGCAATAAGTAAATGGAAGGAAGGAAACTGCTAGCATCAGAATGCAAATAAGAAATCTAGAAAAACTGATGGAGTCAGAGAATTGGACTTCACAGCTGTCATTGTAACAGCTGAGCCAGGCAATGAATACTAAAGGCCAGTGGTCAAAAATCTGCTGACAGATGAGCTGGTTGGTCTTTGGTTGTTTATAAATAAAAAGCAAAACAACCAGTTTGCAGCTACAAATACCATCCAATAAAGTAATAAATGGATCATGCAAATTATGTGCCAGCTGATATGCTGACCTTAATCAATCAGTCTGTGGATTTCTGTGAAAAGTAAACCTTTAACTAATAATTAGGAAAAGCAAACAGATCCAAACTCAGGAACAGTCCAAAAGCATTACTGTATGCACAGCAAAATAATAAAGAAAATACAAACTCTTTAATAAAAAATTGCTTCAGATATAGACTCCCAGAGAAATGATTACTATGTGATAGGTATGCTTCAAAACCAAACAATGGAATCAGAAAAGACTGTTAGAAAAAAAATTAAGACAATCTACAACACTATCTTATACTATCTACAACTTAGAATCAGTCTAATCTTGATACTCCGTGATAGTGTTAATCAGATAATCAGTAGTAACGACTAGAGTAGTTCTCAGGAGCACAGGATGTAAAAGAGCATGTGTACAATCTCGTAAGAACAAAAAGCAAGCCCATTGATATTTACCACAGAGATTTTCAGGTATATATGTAAACTTCTTTCTTTCAGTCATACTTAGAATCAGTCGCAATAAGCAGTTTTGTCATTACCTGCTGTGTTTTCCTAAACTCTTCTAAAATTTTTGCTGCCATCTCATAGTCTTCTAATAAATGGTAAGCAATAGCATAACCAATCCATGATGCTCTCTGTGCAGGTCGAAGCTGAAGCAACTGGTATCTTGTTTCCTTCACAGTGTGGGGAAAAACAAGACTTATCTTAGGTTCACAAAGCCAATGCCCCTCTATTGACTAGAACAGGAGGCCCTGGGCTCAGCCCTCAGGGTGCTAAGAAAACAGAAGGTCACATTACTCTGCTTCACAGTTTATTCATGCTGTAATACAATGCAGGTAACTATTTTAGAAAAACTTCAACATCAAATATTATATAGCTGTATAGACAGAAAAATACTTTGAAGTCTCCAGTGCTTATCTTATGTTTTTTTTTTTCCAAAGCTTGATGCCAGATACCCCTATTTCCTGATTTCTTCCACAAAAGCAACAAATGAAATTTTTTTGTTTTTTGTTTTTTGTTTGTTTTTCGAGACAGGGTTTCTCTGTATAGCCCTGGCTGTCCTGGAACTCACTTTGTAGACCAGGCTGACCTTGAACTCAGAAATCCATCTGCCTCTGCCTGCCAAGTGCGCCACCACACCCGGCTATGAAATTCTTTAGAGAGTACAGTGCAAACATTTAATGAGGTATGTAAAGAAAAGAGTGTTCCAGACACTACTATGAAAAAATGGATTATTGAGAAAATAATAAAGCCAAGACTGATTTAAGGGTTCAATGGACACTACTGAACTATATATAATATGTATATTATATATATATATATACATACATATATGTATATATATGTGTATGTGTGAAGTCAAACAAAAATTTAAAAACTTACTTTAATGAAAATGACAAGAGACTATAGTTATTCTACCAGAGTATTAATTTTTAATAAAGTGATTTTTAACAAAAACTTAATTTTTTTTTTAACAATTCTACACATTACTCCAATTCTACCTCAACAAAATGTTCTGTTTTTTAAGATCTGTTCCAATCACATATGTAATCACTAATGGGCAATCAAAAAAAAAAAATAGAAAAATATTTTTTTCTATTCAGAATATATTCAAAGTTCTGAGTAACAGGATTTTTCTCTTACCATAAAAATAAAAAACTTCTTTTACTTACCCTATAGCCCTCAAGATCTCGCATTTGAATCTGTAGTAAGGAAAGATCTCTTAAGATCTGAAGATTGTCTTTATCCCATTTCAGTGCATTTCTGTAGCACTTAATGGCTTCATCATACTTCTTGTCTGACCTTTGAAGAAGGCCATAAACATGCCAACCTAAAGGAATTTAGTTAAGGATATAACCTGTATGTCAAGAAATACTATTCTCGGGGCTGGTGAGATGGCTCAGTGGTTAAGAGCGCCGACTGCTCTTCCGAAGGTCCCAAGTTCAAATCCCAGCAACCACATGGTGGCTCACAACCATCCGTAATGAAATCTGATGCCCTCTTCTGGAGTGTCTGAAGACAGCTATGGTGTACTTACATATAATAAATAAATAAAATCTTTAAAAAAAAAAAAAAAAGAAAAAAAAAGAAATACTATTCTCAGCCAGGTGTAGTAGCACATGCCTTTAATCCCAATATTTAGAAAGCAGAGACAGACAGACAGACAGCCTTTTGATAGTTTTAGGGTCAGCCGGGGATACAATATAGGGATACAGGTTTTACATACACACATTTACCAAACAATCTCCCAAAAAAACTTGGAAAGATAACATTTGTAAATTTCTGAATGTAAATGGGGACACTGGATGTACTGGCTGGTTCTGTGTGTCAACTTGACACAAGCTGGAGTTATCACATAGAAAGGATCTTCAGTTGAAGAAATGCCTCCATGAGATCCAGCTGAAAGGCATTTTCTCAATTAGTGATCAAGTGGGAAAGCCCATTGTGGGTGGTGCCATCCCTGGACTGGTCCTCTTGGGCTCTGTTAGAAAACAAGCTGAGCAAGCCAGGGAAAGCAAGTCAGTAAGAAACATCCCTCCATGGCCTCTGCATCAGCTCCTGCTTCCTGACCTGCTTGAGTTCCAGTCCTGACATCCTTTGGTGAAGAACAGCAATGTGAATGTGTAAACTGAGTAAACCCTTTCCTCCCCAACTTGCTTCTTGGTCATGATGTTTGTTTAAGAATAAAATCCCCGACTAAGGGCTGGCGAGATGGCTTGGTGGGTAAGAGCACTGACTGCTCTTTGGAATGACCTGAGTTCATATCCCAGCAACCACATGGTGGCTCACAACCACTCGTAATGAGATCTGATGCCCTCTTCTGGTGCATCTGAAGTCAGCTACAGTGTACTTATGTATAATAATAAACCTTTAAAAAAAAGAGAGAAATAAACCCTGACTCCCTAAAAAACTGGGGAAGAATACAAAGATAAATGAGAATTTAACAAACAGAAAAGAGGAGAGCTTTTGAAGCCAGAGACAATCAAACCTAATCTGCTATTTTAATGCTATAACCTCAATCAAATTAGCCTTATTTTGCTTCTCAAGTACAAATGTAAATAAGAATATTTACACGAGGGCTGGTGAGATGGCTCAGCGGGTAAGAGCACCCAACTGCTCTTCCGAAGGTCATGAGTTCAAATCCCAGCAACCACATGGTGGCTTACAACCACCGGTAATGAGATCTGACGCCCTCCTCTGGTGTGTCTGAAGTCAGCTATAGTGTACTTATGAATAATGATAAATGAATCCTTGGACCGAAGAGAGCAGAAACTGAGCAAGTGGGACCGACGGGAGCGAGTGGGGCTGGCCAGGGCTGGATGGAGCGAGCGGGGCTGGCCGGAACAAGGAAAAAAAAAAAAAGAATATTTATACCAGAGAGCAAAGTGCTTGGTGGCTGGAGAGATGTCTCAGTGGTTAAGAGCACACTCTAGAGTCACTCTTCTAGAAGATTAGAGTTCAATTCCCAGCAACTCCATGGCAGCTCAGAACTGTCTGTAATCAGGTGCCAAGTGACTTGAAACCTGACACAGACACACATGCAGGCAAAACACCAATGTACATGAAATAAAAGTAAATAAATTATTTTTTAAAAAAGACAATGCTTCTACACGGCACAAGGTTCTCAAGTCAGCCACATATAAAATCAAAACAAATAATTGTTACAAATTTTCAGTAATTGGGGTTTTCTTTCCAGCATTTAGAGATCTTAGACTTTATTAAAGAAGACTATAAAGGAAGAAGGCCTTTCTACTGTAGTGTCACTGCACTCAGCTCCACCACCACTTTGCTTTTTTAGTCTACCCTATTACTCTTCTAAAATCCACGAAAAGAAAAAAATTTAGTCTTTAATACTTCTTCCTAAACAGCCAACTGGAAAGGCAGCTCAGGGATTTAGAGCACTTGATCTTATTTATAGTGTTTGGTTTCCGTTCTCAGCACCTACAGAGGTAGGTCACACCATTGCTAACTCCAGTTCCAAAGGATCTGATATCCTCTTCTGGCCTCCAATGTCACAGGGCAGGCACAAGATATATATAAATATATGCAGGCAAAAGACTCACACTCATATAATAAACCTTAAAAACAAAAAACAAACAATGACGACAACAACAACAAAAGCCTTGTTCTATCTACTGTGGGTAAATTGATCCAGAGCAGAATGTTGTACCGTCCAACATGGAACCAACTGCGCTGCTGAGCTCTGGTTTAACTTCCTAGTACTCTGATCACTCTTTTTTTCACGCTGTGTTTTCAAGATTAGTAGTACACCCTTCAACAAGCCGTGTTTCTTTCTTTCTTTTTTTTTTTTTTGGTTTTTTCGAGACAGGGTTTCTCTGTATATCCCTGGCTGCCCTGGAACTCACTTGTAGACCAGGCTGGCCTCGAACTCAGAAATCCGCCTGCCCTTGCCTCCCAAGTGCTGGGATTAAAGGTGTGCGCCACCACGCCTAGCTAACAAACCATGTTTTATATACACTCAAAATGTTCTATATAGGGGGCTGGTGAGATGGCTCAGCGGGTAAGAGCACCCGACTGCTCTTCCGAAGGCGATAAGTTCAAATCCCAGCAACCACATGGTGGCTCACAACCATCCTTAATGAGATCTGGCGCCCTCTTCTGGAATGCCTGAGGACAGCTACAGTGTACTTACATATAATAAATAAAATAAATCTTAAAAAAAAAAAATGTTCTATATAAACATCTAGTATTTTCCTTCAACAGACTACTTCACCTGTACTGTCCTAAGAAACCACTAAACACTTGAAAATGTGTTAAATAACTCAGCTCTTGTTGCTAGCCTACAAAACAGGTTATTATCCTTGTTAGAGACTGAAAAATACCAAAGTACATTTTTTTTCTTTTCCTGTATAAACTTCTACTCAAATCCAGCCCTTGTCAACCCTTAACAAAATACAATTTTTTTTTTGCATTTCTATATTAAGTCACTGCAACTAATATAGTGTGAATATCCTCATTTCACAAATAAGGAAATCTGAGTAACAGACAGGCTGAGGAGAGCTTCAGATCCAAGTGAACACACTAAACTTGTACTTCACAGCCTCTACTCTTATTCAATATAATAGTTACCTCTTTAATATTCCTTGTAATATACCTCTCTAAAGTTATGACCATGATGAATGAAATCACCATGTAACTTGTCTCGGACCATTTGCTATTACAAAATACCTTTACTGAAACCAGGCAATTTATAAATAAAAGAAGCTTGCTGTTCATACTGCTGTATGTACCATCTAGTGAGTCATGCTGTCTCTTTCATAGATGGCACATCCTATCTGTATCTTCCCGTGACAAAGGGCTAACAAGTTCCCTGAGGGTTTTTATACAGCTTCCTGAAGGCTCTATCCCCACTCCCTAGTCAGTTCTCATACACCCTACTTCCTAACAGCATCACTCTGTGATGAAGCTTCAATGTATGAATTTAAAGAGATATGAATATTCAGGCCATAGCAACAGCCCCCCCTCCCAAAGTAAGACCGGCATCATAGACACAATTTATCTAACATATATTGTTAAAATGCATTGGTCGTATTAGAAAAAAAGTTCCATTTTCAGTTTAAGAAAAAATCATTTCCTCATGGTAACAGGGATTTACATTTCTTGACTCTGTTTGTTTTCTTATATCCAAACGGACCATTCAATCTTTAAATACATTTCAAAAGGATACACACATGACTCTTTAAGTCATTTCTCAAACCTCTGCGAACCAATTCATAAGCTTCTTCCTTTTTTCCCAAACAGTTCAATGTTAATCCTTTCATAGCCAGGGTTTCTATAGTTTAACAACAAAGGAAAAAAGAAGAAGAAAGTAATCAGTAAGAAATAACTATAAACTCAAAAACAAACAGTACAAACATTTCATGTTTAACAATACGTTTCCAGGTTATGTACAGATTTAAAATATTTTTAAAAACTGACAAGGCAAGTAAGCAAAAACCTCTAGATTCTGTTTTCTGAGGCACTCTTAGATTTATTTTCCTTAGTGAATAAATAGAAGATAAAAATCTAAAAAGACCTAAAAAAAAAAATCTAACCAGGCATGGTGGCATTTACCTTTAATCCCAGCATCTGGAAGGCAGAAGCAGACAGATCTCTTGTGAATTTGAGGCCAGTCTGACCTACTTAGAAAAGTTCCAGGTCAGCCAGGGCAACATAGTAAAAATCTGCCTATAAATCAATCAATCAAGAGCAAATATCTGACTAGACAGACTACCTAGTAATAATCACTCTATTGGTATAATTAGGCAAATTCACGAGATGACTGCATACCTATTCTTTTAAAATACAAAACACTATTTTGAAAACTTTGTTTCTATGAACCTAAATTATATGAAGGCTAATTCAATTCTTTATTAAGATACACATAAATTATCTACACTTCTGATTTTCTGTGTGTGTGTGTGTGTGTGTGTGTGTGTGTGTGTGTGTGCGTGCGTGCGCGCGCGCGCGCGCGCCCGTGCGTGCAGCCTATGTGTCTGTATGTGTTTGTAAGTGTGGGTGGGCACTTACATAATGCACCAGCACTTATGTTGGGGTCAGAAGACAACCTTGGATTTCTGTCCTTGCTTTCCACTTTATTTAAAGCAAAGCCTCATTGTTATTTACAGCCATTTACATCAAGACAGCTGGCCTACTAGCTTCTGGAGATTCTCTTGTCTCTGCCTCCCATCACTCCATAACTGTGCTGGGATTACAGATGTACAAACTACCTTGTCTGGCTTTTCCGGTGGTTTAGAGGAATTCAAACTCAGATTCTCACGTTTGCTTTAGCAAGTACTTTACCCTCTGCTATCCAAATATCCCCTACATTTCTAATTTTCAGAAATGTATTATTGAGTCTTTAGGATTACTATAACAGTTAAAGATGTCAAAAGCTCACCATTTCTAATCACCAGTTTACAAGTGTTGTGAGAAGTAGTAACTTTTCAGAAAAGAAAAAATACTTCTAACTTTATAATGCATATTCCTATGAGAGTTAAAATAGACTCCTTGTGATTTATTTGTCTAATTTTTAAGATCTATTTTTAGAACTCTAGAAAAGAATAAAGATGTGTATGGACTGAGGTGTGCACATAGCCCTTGCGCTTAGAAGGTAGCAGGACCATGGGTTAAAAACTGGCAAGAACTCTGTTCTTACAAACAAAGACCTCAGGTGTTATCTGTTTAAAAATATCTCCAGTAAATTTGTAATACTTCTATTCAACTTAATTTCAGTCATGTTAAAATGCAGGGAAGAGGTACATTTCAGAAAAGAGAGAAAAACTTACTCTAAATTCATATCATAAATAAGATGACATTTTCTGCTAATGAAACTACTATGATTAAATTAGAAGTTCCATTACCAGTAAGCATCCTTTACAAAATGGAATATAAAAGAACCTACTTTTCAGATATCAACTAAAGATAGGTTTTCAATAAGGAAAAGGAGGTCAGCTTAGGTACTCTTTACTATCACCGCTTCTGTCTTAGACCTGCAGTCTATGGAAAATTTCAAGCATGAGCAAATAGAACACATGCAGAAAGGGAATGATGAAAACTTGCTAGTGAACATTCTAAAGTAAAATTTTCTTATTAACACTTTAATATCAGGCCTGAATGGGTTCTTCTGCCTCTCTAGAAGAGCTAATACAGAAAAAAAGAAACCAAAACTTAAATTGAATGTGCTATCATTTTCTGTATTTAACTAAAACGTCACTATTAAATTTTATCTCCCCATAGGCATTAAGTGTTCACTCTGGAAACTAATGACAGAGTAAACAAGAGAAGCCAGATGGAGTTCCAGGAAAGCCATGTACTTAGATATGTACAGTGTTTGTTCTTACCTCCATGTTCTGCAAATTTGGGATTGGAAAGGATTTGTTTGCAGAACTTCAATCCATTTCTATACTGTTTATGTTCATAACATCTCTGTCAAAACAAGAAAGTATATCAGTTTATCAATAAATGTAGAAACTTTCAAATTCACTTCTAAAAATCATCATTTAAAAAAAATATTTATGGGGGCTGGTGAGATGGCTCAGCGGGTAAGAGCACCCGACTGCTCTTCTGAAGGTGATAAGTTCAAATCCCAGCAACCACATGGTGGCTCACAACCATCCGTAACTGGTTCCCTCTTCTGGAGTGTCTGAGGACAGCTACAGTGTACTTACATATAATTAAAAAAAAATTTATTTATTTTATGTATATGAGTACACTGTAGCTGTATTAGATGGTTGTGAGCCTTCATATGGTTGTTAGGAATTGAATTTAGGACCTCTGCTTGCTCCAGTCAACCTCACTTGCTCGCTCTGGCACAATGATTTATTATAAATAGTACACTGTAGCTGTCTTCAAACACACCAGAAGAGGGGGTCAGATCTCATTACAGACAGTTGTGAGCCACCATGTGGTTGCTGGGATTTGAACTCAGGACCTTCAGAAGAACAGCCAGTGTTCTTACCTGCTGAACCATCTCACCAGCCCTATTTTCAGATTTTTATTAAATCCCACTAGATGGTTACCAAAGAAGGATGAGGATGTGGTTGAGTGGCAGAACACTTGCCTAACACACCAAAGCTCTAGGTTCTATCTTCAGCACCAAAACTTGAAAGTAGAACAAAGTAAAAGGTGCAGATTTGAAATATCAAAAACCTAATTTTTACAAAACCTAGTAACTTTCTCAATGATAAGAAAATTGAGGCTGTTAGCATTCAGAGTATGTACTCATACCTACCACTGGGTTGCTTTTGTAATATTTGGCATTTTCCTAATCTTTATCTGCTTACTAATGGTTTTTAGCTGTACTTTATTTATTATTCTTGTGTCCTCCAGGATGTTTGTCTTTCTCTTCGATGTTTAGGATCCCTTTAAATATGTTCTGTAATGCCACTAAAAGTTATCATAAATGTCCTTAGTTGGTTTTCATCATGGAAAGTATCACTTTTCCCTTCAATCATGGAAGGATGACTTTGCTGCATCTACTAATCTAGGTAAGTGGTTCTTGTCTTTCAGACTTTTGCAATAGATTAGTTTGTGTGTCCTCTGGATTTTCAGAGCTCCTGTTACTCTGATGGATCTGTCTTTTTTTTTTTTTTTAAGATTTATTTTATTTATTATATGTAAGTACACTGTAGCTGTCTTCAGACACTCCAGAAGAGGGCGCCAGACCTCGTTACGGATGGTTGTGAGCCACCATGTGGATGCTGGGATTTGAACTTATCACCTTCGGAAGAGCAGTCGGGTGCTCTTACCCGCTGAGCCATCTCACCAGCCCCGGATTTGTCTTTATTGTACTCTTGAAGCCTGTCTTTTGTAGCTTTCACCCTTCTTTGTTTTGTACCATTAGTATGTTCAGAATGCTTACAATATAATGTAAGGAGGCTCTTTTCAGGTCTTTTCTGTTTGGCTGTCTCCTACCTAGATGTCCATCTTGTTCCCTGGGTTTTGGTAATTTCCTGCTGTGGTTTTATTGAATGTGTGTTCTAAGACTTACACTTCTCTGTGCCCATGGCACAGAGAAGGTGTCCCACATGTCTATATTCTTTTTGTGTTCTATTCTCTGTGCCATTGTCTGACTCTTCTAATCCATCTGCCTTGTCTTCAAGCCCTCAAATTGTTTTCTCTTGCTTTGATTTTTGGAGACAGGGTTTCTCTGAGTAGCCTGGCTGTCCTGGAACTCTCTGTGGAGACTAAGCTGGCCTCAAACTCAGAGATCTACCTACCTCTGCCTCCCAAGTGCTGAGATTAAAGGCATCCACCACCAAACCCTTCATGCCCTCATACTCTTTTTTTTTTTTTTTTTTTTTTTTTGGTTTTTGGAGACAGGCTATCTCTGTGTAGCCCTGGCTGTCCTGGAACTCAAGAGATTCGCCTGCCTCTGCCTCCCAAGTGCTGGGATTAAAGGCATGTGCCACCACGCCCGGCATGCCCTCATACTCTTAACCCCCTAACTCTATTAATGAGGCTTTCCAGATTGTTTTTACTCAATTTACCTTTCCCTTCTAAAGTTCCAATATTTTCAGTATTCCTCTGTTAAATTCCCCTTCATATTATGTTGGTGTCATTTCATTCATTTGTTTCTGTTCTCTGAGCTCCTTAAGAAATTACTCCTGTGCTCTTTAATTTCACTGACTAGTTCTTTTGAATCATTTAGGATTCCATCTTATTCTCATGGAGCACACTATTATAGAATTAGCAACTGTGCAGACTTGTGTTCTCCTGATTTCCATGTTTCCTATGTCTCTGAAGTCAGATTTGGTGGCTGGCTGGACTTTGTACTCAACTGTATTGTTGTTTCAGTGCAAGCATTTGCAATATTCAAGAGGTTTACAGTAAGGCACAGTTTCTTCCTACTTGACTGGAGGTGCAGCTCAGAACTACACCCTCAGCTCAGTCAATGCACTAGGCTTGATTTCACTTTGAGAATAAAATACTATTTTCTGACACAACCACCAACAAAAGACAGTTTACTATGAAATATGAAAATACAGTAAAACTAAAAGTTTATACCTTCAAATCCAATCATTTGGAAAGGAGGTAAAGGTACTCGTTAACTAAAGGTAAAAATGGAGCAAGATAGCAGGGCTGGAGCAAGCAGGACCAGGAGGGGCCAGAGCAGGAAAAGAAAATGGAGAAAGATATGCAGACTAAAATTGATGATTAGGGCTGGTGAGATGGCTCAGCAGGTAAGAGCACCCGACTGCTCTTCCGAAGGTCATGAGTTCAAATCCTAGCAACCACATGGTGGCTTACAACCACCCATAATGAGATCTGACGCCCTCCTCTGGTGTGTCTGAAGTCAGCTACAGTGTACTTATGAAGAAGAATAAACGAATCCTTGGACCGGAGAGACCAACCGGAGCGAGCGGGGCCAAATGGAGCAAGCGGGCCGGCCAGAGCGAGCGGGGTCGAGCGGAGCGAGTGGGGTTGACCAGAACAAGGAATAAATAAATAATTGATGATTAATATTAGAGCAACAGATAAAAAAAAATCAAATACCTACTTGGGAGGCAGAGGCAGGCGGATTTCTGAGATCGAGGCCAGCCTGGTCTACAAAGTGAGGTCCAGGACAGCCAGGGCTATACAGAGAAACCCTGTCTTGAAAAACAAAAACAAAAACAAAAACAAAATAAAATAAAATACCAGCCTAGTGGTGGTGGTAAGCACCTTTAATTCTAGTATTCAGGAGACAGAGGCAAATAGAGCTCTGTAAGTTGAGGCCAGCCTGGTCTATAGAGTGAGATACAGCCAGGGCTACACAGAGAAAGCCTGTCTTCAAATTTAAAAAAAGAAGGAAAAGAAAGAAGAGGAGGAGGAAGAGGAGACAAACAAAATGAGAGATATTAAAGGAAAATGAGGGGCTAAAGTGATGGCTCAGTGGTTAAAAAAATACTTGTTCTTGCAGAAGTTCAATTCCCAGAACCCACATGACAGCTCATAACCATCTCTAATTCCAGTTCCAGGGGATTCCATACCCTCTTCTGACCCCTGCAGGCACTATGCACACATACATAATTTTTTTAAATCTTAAAAAAAAAAGCAGAGATAATAAAGAAGGAAAGAAAAGATAGGGTAACTCCAGCTAAAGAAAGAATAAAAAGGGGGCTGGTGAGATGGCTCAGTGGGTTAGAGCACCCGACTGCTCTTCTGAAGGTGATGAGTTCAAATCCCATCAACCACATGGTGGCTTACAACCACCTGTAACAAGATCTGATGCCCTCCTCTGATGTGTCTGAAGTCAGCTACAGCGTACTTATGAAGAATAATAAGAAATGAATCCTTGGACTGGAGAGACCAACCGGAGCAAGCGAGGCTGTCCGGAGCGAGAGGAGCCGAATGCGGAGAGCCGGAGCAAGCTGGGACGGCCGGAGCTAACGGGCCGGAGCGAGTGGGGCCGAATGGGGACGGCCGGAACGAGCGGGGCCGGAACGAGCGGAGCCGATCGGAGCGAGCACACCGACTGGAGCGAGTGGGGCTGGCTGGAACAAGTGTGTGGGGGGGGGCGTACGGGGGTGGCCGGGAGCAAGTGGGGCTGGCCGGAGTGAGAGGAGCCGGTGGGAGCAAGCGGGGTTGACGGAACAAGGGGGGAAAAAAGGAATAAAAAGAGAAAGGCTGGAGAAATGGTTCAGTGGTTAAGAGCTCATACTGATCTTGCAGTTTGCAGAGAACTTGAGTTAGGCTCCCAGCATCTACACTGGGTGGCCCACAACCACCTGTAAATACAGCCCCAGGGTATCCAACATCTGGCTTCCACAGGCATCTGCACTCACATCACTCACACACACACAACTAATTAAAAATAAATAAATAAAAGAAAAGAAAAACAAATAACTCTAGCACTTGGGAGGCAGAGGCAGGTGGATCTCTATGAGTTTGAGCCAGCATGCCTAGCATGAATTATATAGTGAAGTCTATGCCAGCCAAGGAATACATAGTGAGGCCTTGTCTCAAATACACAAAACAAAACACAACCCATAAAAACAAACACGTCAGAGAGGGGAGGGGAGGGGGAAAGGGGAAAGGGAAGGGTAAAGGAAGTATAACCAAAGAACCTTAACTGTTCTCAGCATTCAGCAGGGAGAATTATTCCCAGATCCAGGATAATCTGTGCTTTGAGCAGGACAAAGCCAGTCCATTAAACTGAAGCTAAATATTAAATAAATGATGTCTGGCACTCAATGTCCAAGGTCAAGCCAGCAATACTGCAGCATGGAGACAAAAGAGATTTATTTACCAAGGCCAACAATCTAGTTGAGGAACAGCAGCTGACCACCACTGGTGGGCCCATGTTGCAGTGCCCAGGATCAACACTGAATGGACTCAGCCAGTTAAATATATATAAAATAAAAGACTATGATAACTATAGGAAGCTGAGAGGGGGATGGAGCAGTTGAGGGGTTACACTGTATTAATATATGAAATTACCAAAGAAAGAATCCTTGATGAAGAAGAAGAAGAAGAAGAAGAAGAAGAAGAAGAAGGAGGAGGAGGAGGAGGAGGAGGAGGAGGAGGAGGAGGAAGAGGAGGAGGAGGAGGAAGAGGAAGAAGAGGAGGAAGAGGAGGAAGAGGAGGAGGAGGAAAAGAGAATAAAGTAGCACTACAACCATCTATGTTGCCTTTGCTGAGCCTGGTAACTAACAGGTATCTCCCTGTATCAGCTGCTCAGTCAAACTGTCCTGCCTCTAAGCTGTCTCTGGGGACAACTTGGGGGCGCGGGCGGGGGGGGGGGGGGTGCCGCTACAAAAGCATGCCTCTGTACAGTCACTTGTATGCCTGGTGCCCACAGAGGCCAGAAGCGGATGATGGGTTTCCCTAGAACTGGATTTTAAAACGGTTATAAGCCACCATGTGGGTGCTGAGAATCAAACCTGGGTCTTCTGGAAGAACAGCAAGTGCTCAGAACTGCTGACCTATCTCTTTAGCACCTTAGCATATACTTTACAAAATGAAAAGGTAACCTGACATACTTAGTTTTCCACAACAAATCACTGAATTAAATTTTAAAAATGAGTTTGCAATTCCTTACCCAGAAACCACTTTGTTTCAGGGATTAAAGGCGTGTGCCAACACGCCTGGCTTTGTTCTGTTTTCTATGTTAGTTAAAAATTAAAAATCCATTATTGATCTCATCACTGATTAAGATTTAAAATATTAATACTATGCTATAAAAAATGAAACAAAATAAGGTAGTAGAACATAATAAATGAATTATTCTAATAGATAATAAAATCTCATCTCTGGCACTCATATACTCTGAGAGACATCTACTTCAGAATGTATAGGATTAACTGCCATCAACTCAAACACATGCCACATATAAAAGTGTACAGCAAATATGAATATATCTGTTTAGCAGCTGTTGAACAAAAAGCAGCACAGTATTGTTGTCTCAGAAATGATCCCTGCTTCTGCCTAAAGGCACTTTCCAGACTGCAGTTTAGACATGGACATTACAGTTCAGTAATCTCACAATCTGGGCAGCTATAGCATCAGAAATGGCTAAAACAGCTAGAATCTTTCTGGAAAGGATCACAGAGAAGTTGACAGACACAAGCTTTAGAAATGTGCATAGGAATCTTTGGTTAAAGATTAAATTGGGGAGCGGGGGCGTGGTGGCGCACGCCTTTAATCCCAGCATTCGGGAGGCAGAGGCAGGCAGATTTCTGAGTTCGAGGCCAGCCTGGTCTACAAAGTGAGTTCCAGACCAGCCAGGGCTATACAGAGAAACCCTGTCTCAAAAAAAAAAACCAAAACCAAACCAAAACAAAAAAAAGAGATTAAACTGGGGAAGTCTCACACCAGACTTGACTTAAGCCAGAACAGCGATGGAGCAGCACAAGCCTACTGGTGCTCAGGCACCAAACACCTATAGAAAAAAAATCTTCGTTAACGCTAGTGGCTTTAGCATAGATCCAGACTGCCCGTTCCCTGGGAGAAGATTCAGATCTACCTTTATTAAAAGTTGAAATAAATCTTCAGTCAGTGAGATGGTTGGACAGGTAGTTTTATACCCACTGTCACATCTGACCATATGATGGAAGGAAAGAACTTACTCCCAAAAGTTCTTTTATGTAAACCCACATGGATGGACAGACACACTCACTAACTAACTAAATAAATAAATAAATAAATAAAATGTACTTTTAAAAATTAAAAAATAGTTGGGCAGTGGTGGCGCACGCCTTTAATCCCAGCACTTGGGAGGCAGGGGCAGGTGGATTTCTCAGTTTGAGGCCAGCCTGTAGCTGACTTCAGACACACCACAAGAGGGCATCAGATCTCATTATGGGTGGTTGTGAGCCACCATGTGGTTGCTGGGATTTGAACTCAGGACCTTTGGAAGAGCAGTCAGTGCTCTTACCCTCTGAGCCATCTCGCCAGCCCAGCAAATATTTTCAAAATAGTTTTTATTAAATAATACCTAAGAAGTAAGAAAACCTGAACACAATCAAAACACAAAGAAACACTTCAACAGAAAAATGGAAATCCTAGAATGAAAACTACCAAGAATAATGTTACCTAGAGAAACTTAAATTACAGACATCACAGATAAATTGAAGCTTATGGAATTTTTATGATTATAAAAACACTACAGAAAACTTGAAGCCATAATAATAGAAACTATCTAAATGGAAGCTTAAATAGTTAAAAAGTAAATGAAAAACAGTGTTCCAACAACCTGTGGAAACAATATTAAGTATAACTAATGTACTAGAGAAAACAAAGGCCAAAATGGGACAAAATATTGAAACTGGACTTGGTGCCATATGCCTAGTACTCCAGAGGGAGAAGCAGAAGGACAAGTTCAAGTTACCATTAGTCACAGAGTATGAGGCCCCTGTAGGCTGCATTGTGACTGTATCCAAATAAAAACTCAACAAATATTAAAATTAAAATCAAACTTGGAGTTAGAGAGATGTCTCAGCTGTTAAGAGTACTGACTGTTCTTCCAGAGGAGCAGGGTTCAATTCCCAGTAACCACATGTCTCTAACTCCAGTTCTAGGGCTTCTGAGACCCTTACACAGACATACATGCAAGCAAAACACCCATGCCTAAATTTAAAAAAAAAAAAAAAGTTTTCTGCTAACCTCTATATTCATGCTGTGGCATACCCTCCACACATATACACACATAGTAATAATGATAAAGTGGGTACATGCACACAACAGGAGGAGGGGGGATGGTTATCATAGCAAAGCTATCACTTAAGACATTTTCTTGAATTTAAACATCTCTATTCTGACCTGTTGCACACACAGTTTTTTAAAGTCATACAAAAAGAAGACAAGTGAGACTGATTTCAGTGGCAACTCACTGTTCAGCAGCCTGCAGCCTTTCCCTTAAGCTCTGTCCTCTAATCAGAGGCCTTCCTAAACCTCAGAGAGAGGGTGGGAGAGAATTGCCTCATCATACACTGGCAGCAGTGACTAAAATAGCAAAACAGGGACCATGAAGGTGCTTCAGATGCTGTGGTCTAGTTTAGGCACAAAAAGGCCATGGTCTCTGTGATGCTATTAGGTAGGGAACAGCGAACTCTGTATTAATGCTTGTCTTCAATATACACATTTGCTCCAATAGAATATTAGGGGACAGTTTAATCTCTTTAAATTTCATGTTTGCTTCTGTAGGATTTTAATTGCCAGAAAACTAACATAGAAAACAGTCAGCTGAAACAAGTCCGGCATAGCACACTGCTGCAAAAACATCAAGTATCTACCAATTACCTCTGTTCTCCCTGTGTGCTCTGAGTCAAACTATGCCACACTTACCCACTTCTGATGCTTCCCTGTATGTGATTTCAAAAAAAGCCTTCTATCAATTCATAGTAATTAGCAAACTATAATGCCTCAAATGCTACTTGTGAAACAATCTAGCTTCAAGTGTTTTTCCAGGAAAAATGCACCATTTACATTATAGTATTTATGTATCTGTTAATTATTTTACATATATAAATCTGTGCTAACGTTTTAAAAGATTTATTTTATTTTTATGTGTGCATAGTCTTGTATGATTGTTATATGGTTCCTCAGAGTTACAGGTAGTTTGTTAGCTACCTGAAGTGAGTGCCTGGATGTGAATTCAGATCTCCTGACAGCAATAAGCATCTTAGTCACTAAACTATCTCTAACCCGCATATACCTTCATTTTTATTAAAGTCTCATTTTGCTGTTTTGTTGGGGACTTGATTTTTGGGATAGGGTCTTTCTATGAAGCCCAGGCGAGTCTAGAACTTGGGCTAAATGGTGAGTTCCAGACCAGCATTAGCTACAGACTGTCTCAAAAACCAAACTTAAACCGGGCGTGGTTGTGCACACCTTTAATCCTAGCACTTGGCAGGCAGAGGCAGGCGGATTTCTGAGTTGGAGGCCAGCCTGGTCTGAGTTCCAGGATAGCCAGGGCTATACAGAGAAACCCTGTCTCAAAAAACAAAACAAAACAAATCAAAACAAAACAACAAAACATAAGAGTTGGGCAGGGGTGTCTCAGGCCTTTAATCCCAGGACTTGGGAGGCAGAAGCAGATGGATTTCTGAGGCCAGCCTGATCTACAGAGTGAGTTCCAGGACAGCCAGGGCTACACAGAGAAACACTATCTCAAACATCACACCCCGCCCCCCAAAGGGAAAAAAAAAAAAAAAAAAAAAAAAAAAAAAAAAAAAAAAAAAAAAAAAAAAAAAAAAACTAAGAGAAGCTAAGAGTACTGGCTTTTCTTGCAAAAGACCAGCATCTACATGACAGCTTACAATAAACTGTAGCTCTAGTTCCAGGGAATCCCAATGCCTGCTTCTAGGCATGCACACGGTACACACATACATGCAGGTAAAATGCTCATATACATAAAATTGTTTGTTTTTAAATCAAAACCAAATGCTGGGCGTGGTGGCACACACCTTTATCCCCAGCAATTTGGAGGCAGAAGCAGGTCAATCTCTGAGTTCAAGGCCAGCCTGGTCTACAAAGTGAGTTCCAGGTCAGCCAGGGCTACACCCCATCTCAAAAAATAAAACAATTTAAAAATAAACACCAGCTCCATCATTTATTTCTGCAGCTAGGTCTTCAGGTGGATTCCTGCTCCCCCCGCCCCCAAAAGAAGACAAACTGGAGCAGGGACTGTCTCTGAGCCCCTGAACCTGCTGCTTGCGGTTCCCATTCCCCTAACTAGCTGCCTGACATGGCCTCAGCTGAAGAGAATACACCTAGTCCTGCAGTGACTTGGGGTGTGTGTGTGTGTGTATAGGATAATGTATTATACCCAGAGTGGGGCATCTCCCTTCTCAGAGAAGGAGAGAGAGAGAAACTGGGAGAGGATCTGAAGAATAGGGCACTGGGAGGAAGGGATGGCAAGTGAACAAATAAATTTTAAAAATAAAATAGGGCTGAAAGGAGCTGGGCATGATGATACATGCCTTTAATCACAGCACTCAAGAGGCAGAGGCAGGCAGATTTTTCTGAGTTTGAAGTTAAGCTGGTCTTCATGAGACCTTAAAGTTAAGGAATTGTTTTAAAAGAAACAAGCAATAGAATTCATATCGTAACAGGAGGAGAAAACAGCTCTACACAACAAACCGAACTAGGTTTTTGGCTTCTGGTTTCGTGTTTTGTTTCTGTTTTGGCAGAGGATAGGGAAGTGGTGCAGGAGACTAAAACTGGAAATGTGAAGTAAATTCTCTTACTCTTAACACTGAGTTACATCCCTAAGCATTGGGTTTTGAGGCAGGATCTTACAAAGTAACTTAGAATGCCTTTGAACTATCCCAGGGTGATGACCTGCAACTCTAAATCCTACCTCCGCTTCCCAGAATGCCATGACCCTGTCTACTATTGGCTTAAACTTTTTTTCCCTCTTTATAAAGTCTCAACTTTAATGCAAGATTTATATGACAAGCTAAGTATGCTTAGAGTTTAGATATCTAAGTGTACACTTTCTATTCCAGGAAAATTCCTAAAAGCCAAGATCACAACCATCGAATGAAGTTCCCTCCACACCCTAATATGCACATTGAGAACTGTCATTCTCAAATCCTCTCTCATTTATTAACAGCAGAACTACAAAATAACATTCTTTTAAGAATAAACTTTGCAGCCGGGCGGTGGTGGCGCACGCCTTTAATCCCAGCATTTGGGAGGCAGAGGCAGGCGGATTTCTGAGTTCGAGGCCAGCCTGGTCTACAAATCGAGTTCCAGGACAGGCAGGGCTATACAGAGAAACCTTGTCTCAAAAAACCAAAAAAAAAAAATAAAAAAAATAAACTTTGCTAATAGTTTTATTTCATCAACATGAGATTGTCTGAGCCAGGGGGTAGATGCCAACCCAGTACTTGGGAACAGAAGCAGGAGGTATCTCTGTGAATTTGAGGCCAGCCTGGTCTACTGAGCAAGTTCCAGGACATCCAGGGCTACACAGAGAAACCCTATCTCAAAAAACCCAAATATTTAAAAAACTAAAAACAAAAACCCCCACCCTAACATATTTGAATATTTATATTCATGGTTATATTCACATAGTGGCCCCACTCTTGCTGTGTAAAAATCACTTAAGAGTTTTTGTTTGTTTGTTTGGTTGGTTGGTTTGGTTTTTCGAGACAGGGTTTCTCTGTATAGTCCTGGCTGTCCTGGAACTCACTCTGTAGACCAGGCTGGCCTCGAACTCAGAAATCCACCTGCCTCTGCCTCCCGAGTGCTGGGATTAAAGGCGTGCGCCACCACGCCCGGCTTACTTAAGAGTTTTATAAACACATAAGACATCTTATCCTTTAAAGCAGTTCTCAGCCTTCCTAATGCTGCAACCCTTTAGTACTCCAACCCTAAAATTATTTTCATTGCTATTTCTTAACTGTAATTTTTCTACTGTCATGAATGGTAAGGTAAACATGTGTATTTTCCTTTGAAAGGATCATTCAACGTTCAAAGGAATCGGGACCCACAATCTGAGAACCACTACTTTAGAGACTAATTCAGCAGGCATCTGACACTTAATTCTAGCAATTTCTTCTCCAATGCCAAAACAAGCAAAATGAAAGGTCAAAAATTTCCTTTTATCATGTTTCTATAACAAGAGGCCAAGCAAAAGAACTAATACCATGATTCATTCATACATACAATTCCCAAGGTCTTACCAAACAAATAATATAGGCTCTGCCTAATATCCTACAATTACCCTGTATAATAAATAATACAGTCTACACCATCAAGGGCCCATCAACTTTCTACAAAAATATTCATATAAACACATAACCCAAAGAGCTATCTCTCTTGTTTTGTAATTGCTATTTTAATACTTGTTTTATGCAACAAATGTTTATCTAGCTTCTACTGTAGCACATTACCCAATATGGACATAGCAATTGACAAAACAAAGTCCCATCATAAAACACACATTTTAATTGCAGAAGCTATGTGATAAATATACGGCTAAGTGTATCTATCAAATGGTCATAAATTATATTGGAGAAGAATAAAACCAGGAAGGAAGAAATAGGTTGAGAAATATTCCTGATCAAAGGTTTGACCAACATTTAGAAGACTCCACCTACATACAGGCCCCAAAAGAAATGTTAGGTGAAGTTTCCTGGAAGAGAACATTCCTAACACATGCTCTCTCTGGACTTTTTATGTCCAAACACACTTTTATGTTGTTGTTGTTGTTGTTGTTTTTGTTTGTTTTTTTCAAGACAGGGTTTCTCTGTGTAGCTCTGGCTGTCCTGGAACTCACTCTATAGACCAGGCTGGCCTCGAACTCAAGAGATTCGCCTGCCTCTGCCTCCCAAGTGCTGGGATTAAAGTCGTGTGCCACCACGCCCGGCCAAACACACTTTTATGAATTTAAAAAAAAAAACATATTTGAATCACTCATCTATTACTCAGAAGCAGAAATCTTAAAGTCAGTAAGATAGCACACTAAAGAGAATAATCCAGATGAGATCATCTGGTCGGCAGCACTGCAGTCTGCCAATCCTGCAGGGTGCCAACTGTCCCTCTCTGGAAAACTCAGTGTTTCACAATGGCTGAGATGGCAGTTTTATTATCAAATAATGAATCTATGTGAGCCCCACAAATGACCCTAGACTATATGGCTTTGTAATACCTACAGAAAAAAATGGTAAGTTCAGTTCCTATAAGGCTTGTCTCTTTTGTAATACGGCATTATCTATTAAGGTGGTATACACCTTCACCCAGCACTAGGAAGGCAGAGGCAAGTGGAGTTCCAGGACAACCAGGGCTACACAGAGAAACCTATCTCAGAAAAAAAGGAAAAAAGAAATTAAGAAATAAAGAAAAAGAAAACAGAAAAAAGAAAAACTGAACTGCAGTTATTTTTTTTTAATTTTCTATCCTCCTCAAATAACCAAATGTTTGTATGTATGTGTTAACCTGTCCTGCCCAAAATCATTTTATTTCCTGTATATAGGTGTTTTGCCTGCATGTATGTATATATGTATGTACACCTCATTGAGTATCTGGTACCCACCAGATCAAAAGATACCAAATTAAGGATGGTCATGAGACAACATGTAGATGCTGGGAGCTGAACCCAGGTCCCTCCAAGAGAAACAAGTACTCCTTTTTTTTTTTTTTTTTTTTTTGGAGAAAAGGTTTCTCTGTGTAGCCCTGGCTGTCCTGGAACTCACTTTGTAGACCAGGCTGGCCTCGAACTCAAGAGATTCGCCTGCCTCTGCCTCCCGAGTGCTGGGATTAAAGGTGTGTACCACCACGCCCGGCAGAAACAAGTACTCTTAACTGATGAGACATCTCTCCAGTCCAAAGAGATCACTTTTTAAAAATTTAGTCAAGGGAGGCAGAGGCTAGCCTGGTCTACAGAGTGAGGTCCAGGACAGCCAGGGCTACACAGAGAAACCCTGTCTCGAAAAAAAAAAAAAAAAAAAAAAAATTTAGTCAAAACAATATAGCATTTTTAAATATATGTATGCTTTATCAATTTAAATGAAAATTTAACAAATTTGTTCCTTCATACCACATCTCATTCCAAAAAAAAATTTAGAGCAAAAACTTAAAAGCAAATAATGACAACTATATTAACAAAAGATTATTATTTCTTAATCAATTTTTTATATTTATAAAAATTAGGGTTGGAAGCCGGGCGTGGTGGCGCACGCCTTTAATCCCAGCACTCGGGAGGCAGAGGCAGGCGGATTTCTGAGTTCGAGGCCAGCCTGGTCTACAGAGTGAGTTCCAGGACAGCCAAGACTACAGAGAAACCCTGTCTCAAAAAACCAAAAAAAAAAAATTAGGGTTGGAGAAATGTTTCACTGACTGTTAGAAATGGTTAGGAACACTGACTGTTCTCCAGAAGTCCTGAGTTCAATTCCCAGCAACCACATGGTGGCTAACAACCATCTGTAAAGTGATCATATGCCTTCTTCTGGTGTGTCTAAAGACAGCTACAATGTACTTATATACATAAAATAATTGGTTTTTTAAATTGATTTTTATATTAAAATGATTTACATTATACCAAAACTGCATTTAGTATTCTGTTCCTTTTGTTTTTGTTGGTTGTAACATTTGTTTGTGGCCATCCTGGAGCTCACTATGTAGACAAGGCTGACCTCCAACTCAGAGATATATATGCCTGCCTCTGCCTCCTGAGTGCTAGACTAAAAGCCTGACCAATCTTTGTTTTACTCCTTGAGAAAGGTCTTATGTTGCCTAGGCCAGCCTTGACAAAATTCACTCTGAAGCAAGCAGTCCTTGAACTTGCTAGCCTCCTGCCTCAGCTTTCCTATTGCTAGAATTACAGAGGTAATACTAGTTGTCGTTAAGGTTATATATAAGCCTGCACTACAAGGCCAAGATACTGTTTTCACATATTTACAGAAAAGAGAGATACTTCAACACACATACAACATAAAATATCCAAGTTAGTAACTGGTACATCCATCAATTCAAACAGTTATGTGTTGGAAACATTAAAAAATCTCCTCTGCTAGATATCTGCTAGATAATTAACTGTTGCACTGCTGTTCTACAGCACACTAGAAGTTATTCCTCCAACTGTCCCTTGACTCAATAGCCATCCCCACTCTTTCCTCCCCAAAGCTCTGTTGTACTCTTTTTTTCCTTGCTCTGTGGACAGGGTCTCACTAACAGCTCAGCTGTGCTAGAATTTATAATCATCCACTCTGTTTTCCTAGTGTTCCAACAGGCCTAAGTCAAGCCGGTATAGTCTTAAGGAGGAAAAAAAAAAGATGGAAAAGATTCGCTAGCCCAGCTCTTTATCACTAAGCTACGCTCTCAGCCTAAAATTAATGTACAGGTGACCTTACAGTAGGTAACATTAATGTACAGAAGGTGACCTTACAGTAGGTAACATTAATGTACAGAAGGTGACCTTACAGTAGGTAACATTAATGTACAGAAGGTGACCTTACAGTAGGTAACAGTTCATTTCTAGTTTTTATAGTTTAATCCACACTTTTTTTTACATTTTAAATATATTTGTTTTGTGTGTGTTTGCACACTACCATAGCACACATGTGAAAGTCAGACGAAAAGTTATTAAAATCTATTCTCTCCTTTCACCATGTGTTCTGTCTGGGAATCAAATGCTGATCATCAAATTTGGCACCTTTACCTTCTAAACCATCTCACTGGCCTAAACCACACCATCTTAAACCGGTACCAACCCTTTAAGACACTAACTTAAGTGTCTTTAGCTATAACTGACCCTTGAGAGTTAGAAAACAATTTAAAATGTAGCAACAATAAAATGTCTTGGGGATGGAGAGATAGATGGCCCAGCAGTTAAGAGCACTTACTTGTAGCTCTTACAGAAGACCTGCCTGGGTTCAATTCTCAGAACCCATATGGTAGCTCACAACCATCAACAATCCCAGTTCCAGGGAATCACTCAGGCCCAGACTTGATGCATATACATGCATGCCAGCAAAACATTAACACACATAGAATAAAAATAAATAAAGTAAAAAAATTTTCTGAATGTGCAAGAAGCAAAAAGTAATTCATAATCAAACATGTAATCCAAGGTATTTCTGGCAAAGTTCACCTATATCATGTCTACAGCTCACTACAGCAGCCTTGGCTCCAAACACACAGCATGTGCCCATTGTGCTGCATGTACCATCAAGCTGCATAATACCAACTAACACTGCCTGGTGCACTCCATAAAATTCACTAGTTACAACTACTGAGTTGCTGGCTTGAGTTTTACAATTTTGATTTGATGACTTTTGACTTGAGATTAGGACAACTCTGAAAAACACTAAAGGTTCTCAATATTCTGCAGTAGCAAATATTCTGTAGAGACTTAATTCTTCATGTAAAAATAAATAAGCCCATATAACTCACTAGTGTCCTGGCTAATTTCATTTCCTATTGCTGAAGTAAAATATGACAGATGCAACTTGGGAGAGAGAAAGGGTTTATTTTAAGCTCTCACTTCCAGGTTACAGTGCTAACTGTAGAGAAGTCTTGGCAACAGGAACTTGAGAGCTGTCTTAGAAAGGGTTTCTATTGCTGTGATAAAACACCATGACCAGAAGCAACCTGAGGAGAAAAGGGTTTATTTCATCTTTCTCCCCTGAATGATGTAAAGTCTAATTCCTCATTCCTAGCTCTAGCTGTAAACCTTACTTTAACTTCAGTCTGTTTACTTAATAAAAATATCTGCCTGGTACCAGCAGGATAGCTCTGTAGGTAAAGATGCCTGCTGCCTGCTGAACTGAGTTTGATCCCAGTACCCACGTGGTGAAAGCAGAGAACCAACTACCACAAACTGGCTCTGATCACCACACATCCCACTGCACACATGCGCAAGTGCACGCGATACACACACACACACACACACACACACACACACACAATAAATAAAAATGTAAGCAAAAGTCTTCCTTTTGGGGCCAGAGAGATGGCTCAATGTGGTTAAGAGCTCTCACTGGTTTCTCTTCCAGGAAAGTCAGATTCTATTCCCAGCACCTACATGGTGGCTCTCATAGCTGTCTATGACTCCAGGATATGAACCCTTCACACAGAAGTATTTTGTACTAAGTTCAACCAACTGCCAGGACTAAAATTCAAATAATAACAGTAGTTAAGTATTCCCAACTTAGATTTTATTTTCTCCTAACTCACATTAGTAGATAAAGAGTTAAAGACAAGGATGCAGCAGTGTAACAACCAGCATGCTGATGTCTGATTGCAGGCATTAAGGACATTCCGCTTTCCAAGTGAGCTGAACGGTATAGGTATGAGTTTTGCCCACACTTTTCAAGAACACCTTTCCTACCCTAAACCCTAGCCCCCAAGAAAATGAGCTAAAGCTGGGTGGTGGCACATACCTTTGATCCCAGCGCTCCTGAGACAGAAGCAAGCAGATCTCTGAATTCAAAGCCAGACTGGACTACAGAAAGAATTCCAGGACAGCCAGGGCCACACAGAGAAACCATGTCTCAAAACACCGAAGGGGGGTGGCCGAGATCATAGAGGGGTGGGGGAGGGGGCAGTGGGGTAAAGCTCTGAGCAACTCTCAAACTATCTGGATGAACAAATAGCACCAAAGGTATGTATGCAGAAACCACAATTTCCTAATTACTTAATCTTGTAAATATATTAAAACCATGTGGAAATTTAAAAGGAAAGACTAGCAAACAAGCAAATCTCACACAATACAATATCTATTTATTTGTAACATCACATTTACCTTCTTTTTGTTGTTGTTTTTGTTTGTTTTTTCAAGACAGGGTTTCTCTGTGTAGCCCTGACTCTCCTGGAACTCACTCTGTAAACCAGGCTGGCCTCTAACTCAGAAATCTACCTGCCTCTGCTGGGATTAAAGGCATGCGCCACCACTGCCCAGCATACCTTCTTTTAAAAAAAAAAAAAAAATTACCTTCTTTCCCCTAAATGAACTAAAGACAAATATTTTGCAGATTTTTTTTATCAATTTATTACAATGATTATTCAGAAAACTCAATCCTGTGCAGGAAAGGAGGAGGCAAATATGCAGCAAACATTACTGTAGGTATCAAAATGAACTAAACTAAGTCAGGCAAATACACTGTAGAAATTACAAAATTAACCAGGTTTCCATACTGAGCCAGAGGGCTGGAAAAATAAATGACTCAGTGGTTAAGAGCACTTGGTGCTCACTCTTCCAGAGGACCTGGGTTCAATTCCCTGCACCCACACGATGGTCTGTAACCCTAATCACAGGAAATCCACTGCAAGTATGTGGTACACAAACACAGACGCAGACACGACACTTAGAAACACGACACTTAGAAACATATCATTCTGAAATTGAGGCTAAAAGTTCCTGTGAAGTACAAATTGATCCTATGTAAGTAAGTTTACTAAGAAAGTGCGACAAAAGGGGTGCTGCTGTCCCCAACCTACCCACACTTAGTTTTAGGACTGGAGAATGCCCAACTTTTCCTTTACCAGACCAGAAAAAAGGTGGGGGAAAGCTTAAAAATCAAGTGGTGGCAAACAATTTGCGTACATTCTGGTCTATATAGTGAGTTCCAGGACAATCAAAACTATATGAGAGACATGATCTCTACCCCTGCCCCTGTCTTGAAAAAGAAAAAGAAAAAGAAAAAGAAAAAGAAAAATCAAGAGAGCTAACACAATAAAAATTGTAACAAGCCGGGCATGGTGGCCCACACGTTTAATCCCAGCACTTGGGAGGCAGAAGCAGGTGGATTTCTGAGTTCGAGGGCAGCCTGGTCTACAGAGAGTTCCAGGACAGCCAGAGCTACACAGAGAAACCCTGTCTCTGGGAGAAAGAAAAAAAAAAAAAAAAAAAAAAGTAACAGATGCAATTTTGAAACAAAACTATTACTTTGCTTGGTAACATTTTCTTCATTCCTAATGTCAGTCAACAATAAAAACATTGTATCTCCTTTTCTTCCATTTAGTGATTCACATACTTTTCTTGTTTATGTCTTATCACAATAAACCCTTTAGTGGGCTAGCAAATTGGCTCAGTGTATAAAGGTGCTTCCCCTCTAAAGACCTGAGTTTAATCTCTGAGACCCACATGACAGAAAGACAACCAATTCCTCAAACTGTTCTCTAGCTTACACATATGAGCCTTGGCCGGAAGGCATCTACAACATTCACAAACATACCCATGCTCCATTAATAAAATGCTTGAAAATAATAAATCCTTTTTGTACTGTGATTTTAGCAATGAAACTAACGGTTTTTATCTCATCACAACCAAGAATCATTATTCTATAAATGGTGTACCAACCCTACTAAGTCTATAATGCACATATTACTTTTCAATACAATAGAACAGACTACTAAGTCTATAATGCACATATTACTTTTCAATACAATAGAACAGACTACTGACACAGTGAAAACTCTGGTGAGCCACAAGGAAATTCTACTGCAGGGAAGAAATGTCAATTTGCAAGTTCTATACTTTATGACTCTCTTTAGGGGATATCCTTTTTAAATTACATAAATAGGAGACACATTAGTCATGGTGGCTGGGAGGTAAGAGTAGAGAAGATGGGAAGAACATAGGTGGATATGGTTCTAAGGGCTGGTTCTAAAGGGCAGCACAGGGCCCCTGGGTTTCCATAGACTGTTTTATATCTTGACTGTAGGGACAGAACCTACCTGTGTAATGGCACTGCAGAAACTAAACACACAACTACAAGTAAAACTTGGGAAATACTAGTAAAATTGGTAAACACTAACAATGTTACAATCAGGGCTGGAGAGATGGCTCAGTGGTTAAGAGCACTGACTGCTCTTCTGAAGGTCCGGAGTTCAAATCCCAGCAACCACATGGTGGCTCACAACCATCCGTAATGAGATCTGATGCCCTCTTCTGGTGTGTCTGAAGACATCTACAGTGTACTTAAATACAATAAATAAATAAATCTTTTAAAAAAAAATGTTACAATCAACTATAAGACTTGTAAGATACTAATTTGGAAAAGTATACAAAGAATATGTTTTATTTCTCAAACTGTATGTAACTTTATAGCTCTCTCAAAATAAAAAAAAAAGTGATTTTTCCTTTTTTTTTTTTTTTTTTTGGAGAGAGAATATATGCAACTCGGTGGTAGAGAATAGTTACCTAGCACTGTTCATAGCCCTGGAGTCAATTTCAGCATGAGCATATACACAGGCACACAGCTGCCTCTGCTCAGCACAGCGGCTCACATCTGCTATCCAAGTACTGGAAGGCTGAGGTAGGTGGAATACCAAGAGCTGAGGGCCAGCCTGAGCTACAAAGTAAAACCTTGTCTCAAAAGAGAAAAACCAAACAATAAAAGGGTGTCATTAACAGTTGGAAAGCCCCAGTATTAGGAAAAAGAATCTGTTAATGATATTACAACTGTACAAGGCAATGTCTCTACACCTAAGGGTGAACGAAGCACTGTCTGCAGCTTTTTTTTGTTTCAGATAAGTATATTTTTGACACTCTTGATTTTTCAGCCCCTCCCACCCCCACCCCCCAGTCAGTATAACCAGAGAGTTGGGAGCATATCTCTGCTTGTATTTAGCACAGGGTTCAACCTCCAGCATTATAAGGGAGAATAAGAGGAAAAAGGGGGAGCAGAGTGACCAGATGGCCAGATGGTAAGAAAGAGAACTATGCTATATAGTTCTACCTACACATGAGTTAGTCTTAAAGACTTGGGAATAACTGAGATGGATAACCTGCTTCAGATGCTAAAGCCCTGGTGAGATCTCCAGCACGGAAGTAATAACTGCAACTGGTCACTGGCTGGTGAGATGCTCAGTGAGAAAAAAACAAACAAACACTGGCTGCCAAATCTATCCCTATTTTGTTTTTGTTTTTGTTTTTTTTCCAAGACAGGGTCTGACTGTCTATCTGCCTTTCCTGACTCTCCCTCCGTATCAGAGCCAGCTGGCCTCGAACTCACAAAGATCGCCTGCCTCCACCTCCCAAGTGTTGGGATTAAAGGCAGACAATACTAAGCCCAAATGTCTCAGATTTGCTGCCAAATCAGTTGACCTGAGTTTAATCTCAGGAACTCACACATGGTGGTAGAGAACCAACTCTTGGAAGTTGCCCTCTGACCTCTCCACACATAAATAAAAAATAAATAAATAAAATCATTCAAGACCTATGTCACAAGAAGTGCGTAGTAGTTCCCATCTGTAATCTTGGAATGCTGAGGCAGAAAAACTGTCAAGAGTTCCAGTGTCCAGCCTGGCTACAGAAAGCGAGAGCTGTCTCAGAACACTAAAAAAAAAAAAAAACTATGCTACAAATCCACTTAGACTTTTAAAGGTCTGAAAACAAAACGCCATTAAGTAATATGGGAAGTGACTGTCTAATATGTTTTTCTACACAAATTGATTACATGGATATTTCTTCAAAATCAATTACCTCAATATAAATGGTTATTTAGGATTTATTTATGTATTTTATATATATAAGTGCTCTATTTCCTGAATGTCTTGCACACCAGAAGAGGGCATCAGATTCCACTATAGATGGTTGAGAGCCACATTGTGGTTGCTGGGAACTGAACTCAGAACCTGTGGAAGAACAGCCAATGACTGCTTTTATCCACTGAGCCATCTCTCTGGCCCATAAATAGCCAAAAAAAAAAAAGACAAAAATCTAATCTCCTCATTTCGTTGTCAAACAAATGAATTATAACTGCAATCAAAAGTCTAACACACACATGCTCCAAAATTCAAGTCAAGTTTAGCGAATACAGTTAATTCTTTCACACACAAAAAAGTTTGTATAAAACAAGCTACCCTCACACTAACGACAAAAAGTGCCACAATGTATTAATGACAGCGCCAATAAACCAGGGCATATTTTACAATGTAAACAGATTCAAGACAATACCCCTGCAAGTTATCACTGCGTGTATTTTTATGCAAATTGCAAACAACTGAAGCACGGGGAATGAGTCTGAGATTGCGTCAACAAGATCCATCTTAGAAGACACTTCTATTATCTCCTGCTAAGTCTTTGCATCGCGGTTTTAAAAACTTCAGAGTAAGGGGTGGAGGGGGAGTCTGTACTGAAACTTCCTACCGGACCGCCCCTAGAAATGAGTCCCACCTCCCGGAGAAGAGTGACGGGGTGGGGCCGTTTTGCTCTCCAACTAACAAACAAATGCTGCTTTTCCCACTCCCAAAAAGAGGCCGAGGGGCTGCAGGATCAAGTATGGAAGTGCCTGGATGGAGGTGACAGAGCAGCCTCGGCTTCTACCCGGGTCCATCCTTTCGAGTCCAACAGTGACCCCCGGCCGGGCGGGGACAGGTGAATCCCAGGTCGGGAGGAAGAGGGAGGGACGGGCCAGGGCCGGAGAGGGAGAAGCGCGCTCAAGCCATGAATGAGTCCCTGCCTCGGCCACACCACCTGTTCCTTCCGAGGGTGCCACCCCGATCAGCCAGCCGGATCCCTGTCCCGAGCGCGGGGACGCGCGACTCCCGGCCCGTGCGGCCCGCCGCCCAGCTCAAGGCCAGGCTGCTCCTCCCTTCGCTCTAGGAGGGTAAACGGCAGCCGAGCCGTGCGGATGCCGGCGAGTCCGGGCCTAGTCCGGAACCGAGGCCTCCGAAGCCCCGCGGGCCGCGGCGCGCGGACGGAGGTGGGGGCGCTCCCGGGGCGAGGGGAGAGCAGAGAGTGCGCCCCGCCGAGCAGCACAGCCGAGGTGGGGTCCCCGCGGGGTGGCCCGGCGCCCGCCCGCCCGCCCGCCCGGGCTCGGGGCTGACAGGCCCGGCTCCCAGCGAAACCATCGCCGGCGCCCGCTCGCCGCCTCTCGCTCACCAAGATCCGCTTGAAGAGCGCGTTCTCCTTGGGCGGGAGGCTCACGGCCGGCATGGTTCCGGCTCCTCCCGCAGCTCCCGCCACCGCCCGGCTCGCTCAGTCCGTTTGTCCGCCCGCCGCCGCCACTGCCGTTCCCGAGCTCACTTCAGCCTTGAAGCCTCCACTCCGCCGCCACTAGGCCTCCGGGGTCGCCGCGCCCGCCCTTTCCTGACACTCCCTTCGCCTCCTCTTTTTTTTTTTTCTTTTTTTTTTTTCTCTCTCTCCTCCTTTTCCCCCTTTCTCACTTACCGCCGCCGCCACCTCCCCCGTCCCGGGTCTCCGTCGGCGGTTCACGTGGTAACTGAAAAGACCGACAGAGGCAGCCAAAATGGCGGACTCGGAGGGCTTTCCCACCCGGGTCACACCTCCCAACGCGCAGGCGCGGTGACCCGCTCTTCCCCACCCTCGATGCACCGGAGCCTGCCGGGAACGCGGAGGCCGGGCCGGGCCGGGCCGGCCTGCGGCGCCGCCGATTCCAGAGTTGGCTCTGCCGGTCCTGCCAGTGCCATGTGCCTGGGAGGGCCATCGATGACGCTTCCGCCGCCGGCCTCCTCCTCTCTGGAAACAGCCTTTCTGCCCCTTCTCGCTAGACCGGCCTGCCTTTCTCTCGGTGGGGTAGACTCACCCAGATGGTGTCATCATAGCTTGAGCATCAAGTGCCAAAAAGGAGAGGTTTTAAGAAGAGGTGTAGTGGTTCAGAGCCCAAGTGCCTAAATTGTGAACAGAAGCGAGCGAAGGGTAAGATGAGAGAACCTTCGCATCGGTGGGAATTTGTGAACCGATCCGAAAAAGAGGGCTTAATCGTCTTGAAAAGCCTCTAAGAGCTTGACCTGTGAAACGGGCCCGGCTGGCTAGGGTATCGGTGACTTTTGTTGACTATTGCTAGAGATAGCCAGGAAAGGTGTTGGCCAGATCCGAAGTGACATACTTATACTGCCAAAGGAGCCTCTGAAGGTTGAGGTATATTTATTTCATTGCTGAAGTCATATAATGCAGGGTTTTGAACTGGCTGTGTGAGTCACCTTAATGTGGTGGAGTTGAGGGTCGAGACTCCTGGAGTTGGCTTCTAATTCATGCTTAGGATTGTATCTGTTGAACTGCCTGTTAACAGAAATCCTCAATCCTTAGAGGCCAGACTCCACTGAGCAAGGTCAGGCCTGAGAGAGAACAGGATCCAGACATTCCATTACAGTTAACAAAACTTTACAAAATGGCAAGCCGTTGAGTCACAAGAGCCATTTTACCCTTGATTATCTTATACGGGCCTTCTAGTAATCTGTGCATCCTGAATCATAAAGCTGCGCAGCAATTTGGCTCTTTTAAGTATGTTTTTGTTTGTTTTGTTTTGAGACAGGATTTCCCAGTGTTTCCCTGGCTATCCTGGAATTCGCTCTCGTAAAAACGAAAAAGGGAGCAAGCTTGTAGCAGGCAAATCCTGGGGTATCCTTGAACACTAATCTCTCTAAAGATTTAGGAAAATTAAGTTAGTGAGATGGTTCAGTGGATTAAGGAACTTACTTTGCAAGCCTGACAGCCTGAATTTGACCCCTGAACTCACATGAAGATGGAAAAAGAGAAAAGGCTCCAAAGAGTTGTTCTCTAACCTCCATGTTGGCACACATAAATAACAAGTGAATTATGGGGCTGGAGAGAGATTGTTCATAGAGTAAATGCCCTGTTGCTCTTGCAGAGAACCTAGGCTGGGTCCCAGGACCTCTGAAGAGAACAGGTATGCACAGGGTACTCGTACAGACAAAAGGCTCATACATATAAAATAGATAAACCTAGAAGAAAATCCTTCACATACAAAGATGGAAATAAATAAATAGCTTTTCTACAAGTGTGTGCTGTTGAAGAGCTAACCTGGTGCTTTATGCATGCCAGATAAGCACTTTTTTTGTTGTTTGAGACAGGGTTTCTCTGTGTAGCCCTAGCTGTCCTGGAATTTACTTTGTAGACCAGGCTGGCCTCTGCCTCCCAAGTCCTGGGATCAAAGGCGTGCACCACCACTGCCCTGCCAGATAAGCATTTCTACCATTAAGCTAGCTACACCCACAGCACCAAATGCAACTTTTGTTTTTTCAAATTGTACAAATAATTTTTTAAATTGTAAGGTTTTATTGGTATGTTAATTATATTATTTTTATACATGTACATAATATATTTCAGTCATAGTCACACATACATACCCTTACCGTCTTGTCTCCCTTGACTACTTTTAATCCCCTTCCCACCAAATAGTAACCTGGTTGGTTTGTTGGTTGGTGTCCCTAAGTAGCCCAGGCTTACCTTGAACCCATATCCTCCTTTGCTTTCCAAATGCCGAGAATATAGACATAGTTACCTCTCCAAGTCTAAGCAGCAGAGGTTTGAGTGGGCCTGGTTCGTTATAGAGATGTTTTTGTGTGTTTGTGTGCATGTGTACTGGTACCCACAGAGATCAGACGAGAGTACCAGATCCCTTGGAGCTGGAATTACAAGTGGTTGCAAGCCACCCAGCATGGTGCTAGGAAAGGAACGTAGGTCTTCTGGAACAGCAGCAAGTACTCCTAACTGCCCAGCCATCTCTCTCAGCCCAGACAGCAGGTTTTAAGGTTCAGTGAACACTGTTCTAATTACAACATTGATCTGATTCATTCCTGAGTTAAAATGCACCTGTAAATAATAGTCTGACCACACAGTCAGTGACATGAACTCAATAATAAAACACCTACTGTGATCACTACAACAGATAGAAATTGCATGTGAGCTATGCTTTGAGTGTTCTTTGTGCTTCCAGGAAGTAACAGCCAAGGCCGTGTGGCCCTGCCCTGCACTGCTGCTGACCTTGCATCCTTCTCTGTCGCTGTGGATGAAGGGCTTCCTCCGGCTGGGTGTGGTGGCTCACGTGTGTAATCCCAGAGCTGGGGAGGCCAAGGCATAAGGACTTGAAGGATGAATTAGCCCATCATGCAGGAAGATTAGAGCAGGGGCCAGTCTGGACATGCCGTTTATAGAAAAGCATCAGAAAAGCTTCTGACTTCTTGTTTGTTTAATAAAAATTTGCATATACAAGAAGCCATTCTTCAGGTCCTGAGCTTGATCTATAGACTTCTTATGTATCTGTTTTCTTCTCATCCCAACTTTTGCTCTTCCTCCCCATCTCCCACCCCACCCACCTTGAACACATCAGTTAAGTAACATGTTTCTTCATGGAAAAATCCAGTGCTGAAACTTGTTTTCTAGCTGCTACCTCAAATCTCCTCTTACCTAAGTCACAAATAGGGTTTTTAGCATTTAAATTCAGGACATGGTTTAAATGAATGTTACGAAAGACATCTACCAAACTATATAATAGCTATTAGCTCCATGTTGGATTCTTTTTCAAGATGGGAGTTTTGTCCACAGCTGCCTCCCTGCTACTGTAGTGGCCCAGTGAGCTCTAACATGCTGAGAATGGTAACTTCATACTTCATTGCTTCCCCCAAATATACACTAGTAAAAGGACACAGGGATCAAAGTTCTGAGTACCAACTGGACTTTCCCAGCATGGATCCTGAAGTTAGTGATGGGCTTACTGGTTCTGTGCACTCCGACAAGCCGCAGCTAATGTTTCAACTTGTTGAAGACTAGCAAAAGCTATGTCAGGACAAGCCCTGGCGAGATGGTGAAGAAAGCATATCCAACTGCCAGGTTGCTGAGTGGACAAGAAGCCACCAGTGAGCTGAGAGCCAACAACTGATTGAGCGCATTAGTAGGCTGGTTTGCTTACTTGTGCATTAGTCCAGCAGGCTCAAACTAGGTTACAAACCAAAGTAACTCACGCTTCAGTAACGTGTTTAGCCATCATTTGAGGTTTTTTTTTTTTTTTTTTTTAGATTTATTTTATTTTATTATATGTAAGTATGCTGTAGCTGTCCTCAGACACTCCAGAAGAGGGAGCCAGATCTCGTTACGAGATGGTTGTGAGCCACCATGTGGATGCTGGGATTTGAACTCATCACCTTCGGAAGAGCAGTCGGGTGCTCTTACCCACTGAGCCATCTCACCAGCCCCATTTGAGTTTTAAGATTAACCACAAAGCACAATAGAATTATTTTGCCTTCTATCAATAATTAATTTCCCCTGCTTTTCTTTTTAAATACATTTACTTATTGTGAATATATATGTATATTGTGTGTACGTGTATGTCAAAGCACCCATGTGGAAATCAGGAGAAAACTAGTAGAAGTCTGATCTCTCCTTCCACCGTGTGGCAACTGAACTCAAGTCACCAGGCTTGGCAGTAAGTGCCTTTACTCAGAGTTATCTTTTTGGTCACGCCCTTTTTTTTCTTTTATAAAATAGGGTTTTACACTAACCTAGGCTGACCTGGGACTCACTATGAAGCCCAAACTACCTTCAAAATTGAGGCACTCCTCCCTCAGCTACCCAAGAGCTGGGATTAGATATGAGTTATCTCATTCAGCTAAAGACTTTTCATTTTAATGAAAAGATTTTAGAAGCTGGAGAGATGGCTCAGCAGTTAAGAGCACTGACTGCTTTTCCAGATGTTCTGAGTTCAATTCCCAGCACCCACATGGTGGGGAAAAAAAAAAAAAGAACTTAAAATAATACTGCTAAAAGTACATTGAAAACTGCTAACACTTATTTTGCTACGAAAATGGACCTAAACAGCTTTAGGTTTTAGCAAATCACTTTTCTGGGCTAGAGAGATGGCTCAACAGTTAAGAACTCTTTTTTTTTTTTTTTTTTTAAGGTTTATTTATTTATTATTGTATGAAAGTACACTGTAGCTGTCTTCAGACACCCCAGAAGAAGGGGTCAGATCCCATTACAGATGGTTGTGAGCCACCATGTTGCTGGGATTTGAACTCTGGACCTTCTGAAAAGCAGTCGGTGCTCTTAACCACTGAGCCATCTCACCAGTCCAGTTAAGAACTCTTATCTCCCTAACAGAGACCTGAGCTTGGTTCCCAGCATCCACCTGAGTTGTTACACAGCCAGCTACAAGTCCAGCTCCAGAGAAATAGTAGCCACTTCTAGTCCTCAAGGGGAGCTTCATTCTTAGACCCTTACCACCACCACATGCACACAAGACTAGAAATCTTTAAAAAGTAAAAAGAACCTATATATTTTTTTAATGGTCTTTGGACACCAGATAGTGTAAGAATCCAGAGAAGCCAGGCGGTGCATGTGGGAAATTCAGCTAAATAAATACTCTCTACTTTTGCATGCTATTTGAGTCTGGGATATTATTCTTCGGCAATTCTTGGACCCTAATAATTGTCTTTCTTCCTATCACAGATCTTTCTCTAGTTACTGTATTTACATGAGATTGGTCTATAATCTGTTAAGCTTTAGCACTCACTCTATCAGGACTCCAAACTGACATAAGGAAAGTTAGTATTATATTTGATTTTTCATAGCATTTGTATATCTATTCTCAAATACTGTAATTTTGAATTTATGTCCAAAATGACACCTAAAGACGCTGCACAAGGAAAGCTTAGATAATAAATCATTTTAAAGTACATCTACTCTCTAGCCTTTTTACAATTTTTATACATGTGATTAAACTCAGGGCTTCAAGAATTCTGTGCTATGTTTTCAGCTTTTTTTTTTTAAGATTTATTTTATGCTGGGCAATGGTGGCACATTCCTGTAATCCCAGCACTTGGGAGGCAGAGGCAGGTGGATTTCTGAGTTCGAGGCCAGCCTGGTCTACAGAGTGAGTTCCAGGACAGCCAGAGAAACCCTGCCTTGAAAAACAAAACAAAACAAAAAAAAGGTAAAGAGTCCATCAGCAGTGAACAGTGATTCCGTCCCTACATATGAAGGGCACAAGTATTTTTATTTCTTTAATTTAACCATGCAAAATGTATTGACTGACTCCTATTCGCATGTAACTTTTTTCTCATATCCGTAACTGAGGGTGAATCCCAAGGAAGGACTGTGGTCATCACATGAAGCTGACCTACAAGAAGAGGGAAAAACAACCATCAGCCAAGGCACTGACGCTGAAGAATTCATCTGAAAGCATCATAAAAAAAAATCTACAAACTACATCTATTAAATAATATCAGGAGCCGGGCGGGGTGGCACACGCCTTTAATCTCAGCACTGAGGAGGCAGAGGCAGGCGGATTTCTGAGTTCGAGGCCAGACTGGTCTACAAAGTGAGTTCCAGGACAGCCAGGGCTATACAGAGAAACCCTGTCTCAAAAAAAATAAATAAATAAAATAAATAATATCAGTACTTAATTTTAAATTCATAGCATAAGTACTGAAATAGGCAAAGTGGTATTAACATAAAAAAAGCAAAAGTTTTGGACAATAAATTCTAAAGTTAAATTTCAGAGTTCTTAAATAAAGAAAATGTGTTTTGTGACTACTTTGTTTGTTTGGTTGGTTTTTTGAGACAGGGTTTCTCTGTGTAGCCCTGGCTGTCCTGGAACTCACTTTGTAGACCAGGCTGGTCTCGAACTCAGAAATCCGCCTGCCTCTGCCTCCCAAGTGCTGGGATTAAAGGCGTGCGCCACCATGCCAGGCTACTTTATGTATGTTTATGTGATGTATGTATGTTATGTGTGATACACAAGTGCAGGAACATACTCACAAATCTCTCTTAAGTCATAGACCATGGAAAATATGTTATCTCATTCATATTAGGTTTTACCTGAATTCCTCAGTTCGATGCTAGCTGTAGTGACAATCATAACAACAGGGCCACGCAGAAAAACCCTGAATCCGCTGCCTTTATACATTCATTTGTTCTACAAACATTAAACTCCTAAGGTGGCTGGGCATTCAGTACAGTTTGAGAACAGGAACCTTAATACAGTAGAGAGTTCATGTTCAAGTATAAGAACAACAAACACACATTAGGAAGCACACGCACATTATGCCAGCTTGTCTCAAGTGCTATGAAACAATGCTTAAAGTACTAGTGAAGAAGATGTGACTTAATGTGGTTTTGGTTACTGTTGATTTTCCTTCTGTCTTTGATTGGGACTGGGTCTTGATGTGCAGACCAGGCTAGCCTCAGATTCAGCATCTCCTTGCCACAGTTTCTGCAGTACTAGCATTACAGGTTTGCATGACCTCATCCAGTACTGGTATCACTCAGCAGGCACACTCCTTAAATCTCAGCACTTAGGAGGCAGAGGCAGGTAGATCCTAGTCTATATAATGAGTTCAAGGCTATGCAGTGAGACTCAGTCTCTCTCTCTTTTGAGACAGGGTCTCTTTACTTAGCCCTGGCTGTCCTAGAACTCACTTAGACCAGGATGGCCTCAGAGAGATCTGCCTCCCTCTGACCTTCTAGTGCTGGAAACTAAAAAAGGCATGTGTCCTTGGGGTGAGACTCTGCCTCATTCACAAACAAACACAGAGATAGATTAACTTCCATAATCTATGTCCTCTATAAATACACTTACTGTATTATTTCCAAAGTTTATTCCAATCCATTTCTTCTTTTATACTCCAAAACATCTTCATTGTGTGTTTGGATGAGCTACAAGTTAATGGTTAAAATTAGAAATGTGAGCTTCCAGCAGCTTAAAGAGCAAGAAACCAAGTAGAGATCCTTATGTTTCATAAGAGAAATTGGGTGGGTTAAAACAACTAAAAAGGTAAGAAATTCAAATTCAAAAATTATTAATGGAATAATTTGTTGGCCACAGCCTGACACTAAATTTGAGAATGATACAGTGGAAAGCATATGGAATTATAAGACGTGATACTCTAGTTGTTGAGTGTATTGCAGGCTGGCTGATAAGTATGAGCTATACTTTTGTGTACCTCTGTGTGTGTCTTCTTGTGTGTGTGTGTGTATGCAATGTCTATGTACAGTATGCTGTCCTTCCAACCTTAGAAGCCTGACACTGTGATTAAATGACCAACCCCACCCCTCACCTCTGTGTATGTTAATTAGAAGCCAGAAAGCAGCTACTTTCTTAGAACCACAGTCTGACAAACTGTGTAGCTGGAACAATGACTAAGGCAATGATAATATTCTTGGGAATCAAAGACCTAATTTCAATCCTTAATGATCTCGGCAGCATTTAAGCCTTCCATCAGGAAAAACTTTCAAGAATGTAGATGAACTTGGAGCTGCAAAGATGGCTTGGCAGTTAAGAGCATGTACTGCTTGCAAAGGACTCAAGTTTGGTCCCCAGGACCAACAACAAGCAGCTCAGAAATGCCTGTAACTTCATCTCCAGGGGACCCGAAGAGTAGCGTACTCACATAAATCCACATGAAAACCGATGCGCCCACTGACAGCCCAACTGTCAACCAGTTAGGTTTGGCATTGACTGGTTCCCGGACATAGAACTTCGACCGTGTTGAAGCTGAAAAGGGAGAGAGAATATGTGTTTTATTGATGTCAGCGAGGAAAACCTAACATATACTAGTGTATGTAATGAAATTTTCTTTCGAGATAGAGGTTCTTGTAGTGCGGGCTGGCCCTGAATTCCTGATTGCCTGTCTCCACTTCCGCAGGGCTGGGATTCCAGGCGAGCTCCACCACGGCTTGGTTGTCATTTGTCTTCTATCTGTCCAGCCCCAATTTAAACAGTCAAGGAAACATAGTTCAAAGAATTTGTTCGGGGACAGCAGCAGAGACAGAAGGTCGTCCTTGGGACTCAGGGCGCCTTCAAAGCTTGGGTTAAAGCCTCGCCGGCCCTCATGGGCTCTGAAGTGGGAGCAGGGTCTCCCTGTTTGTTGTCTCCCAGACATTGAAAAGCCTGGGACAAAAAGACTCAAAATCCATTCGCAAAGGTCAGGGGTTAGCCTGGAGGTAAGCTGACGGCTAATGAGCGGAGAACCCGGCTCGCGAACGGTAAAGGTCACTGCGGGTCGGCCTGGACCGGGACCTCCTCTTCCTCCTCCGGAGATTCCAGGGTGGCTCGTGTTGGATGAGGGTAGGCTGAGGGCCGAATGGGGTCTGAAAAGACACTCACAGCAGCTCGGCAGCCGGGCGGGGGCCAGCAGCCGCGAAAACGAGCGCAGCACTACGGACGGCGCCATCTTGTCCCGCAGGCTCCGCCTCTTCTTGGGTTGCTCGTTTGGCCGAGCTGGCACCGCCTTCTCCCTGCGCGCGCATCTCCGGCAGGTGGCGCAGAGCGCAGTGCCCCCTGGCAGCAGAAATGGGATTCGCAGGTGGTCCAGAGTCCTACCTACTGTACAAGGATCCCAAGAATCCGGACGTAGTAGGTTGTGCATAAAACAAAGGGTGCTGGGGCTGGGAAAGCAGTTTGTCCATCCCCAGGGTGCTGGTCAGGTTTACTACAGAGTTCCTTTGTCAGCCAAAAACTCGTGTGGTTTACACGAGTCATTACAGTGACTGGAGGATGTGCTGTGATTATTAGCATCTACTGAGAGATGTGCTCAAAGACAAACTTGTTGACTAAGGGAACTTTGTATTTGCAAAGGCTCTTAACAGTTCCTAAAATCCACTTATACTCAAGATCACATTGATTCCTCTCAGTCCTATGAGGTAGGTTCTGTTATTCACCGGGGTGGAATCCTACATCGCAGTCAAGTGCCTTACCACTGAGCTACATAGCCCCACATAGATTTTGTTTTTTAACTTTTTGAGAAAGGGTCTCACTAAGGTGCCCATGAACTTGATCATCCTGTCTCCTGAGGAGCTGGGATTATAGACCTTTGTCACCAGGCCCTGATAAAATTCTTATAGATGGGGCTGGCGAGATGGCTCAGTGGTAAAGAGTGCCGACTGCTCTTCCAAAGGTCCTGAGTTCAAATCCCAGCAACCACATGGTGGCTCACAATCCTCTGTAATGGGATCCCATGCCCTCTTCTGGTGTATTTGAAGACAGTGACAGTGTACTTACATAAAACAAATAAGTAAATAAGTAAATCTTTAAAAAAAATTCTTATAGATGTTAGATGAAAGTGATCTGACTGGTTCAGATGGCAGAGACATCCAGTGTGTGGTCCTCAGAACTCTAGATCTAGATCCTGTTAGCCCACCTAACAATGGAATTGGCTATAATGCCAGGAGCCTATATAAAACAAGACCCAAACTGTCATGTCTCTGTACCATTTGGGTATACCACATTTCAACAATATATTTTTTAGTTGTTACTTAATCTCTACTATAGTTGGCTATCTGTAACATAAAACTTATCCTTGTAGGATAGTTGGGAAGTTTAGGTGTTAACTGAAAGTACTAAACACCCTGTTTGCCTATTCAAGACACTGTTTTCTTTTTAAATAATTTATTTTTATTTTAAGTACATTGCTGTTTTGACTGCATATATCTCTGCGTGAGAGTGTCAGATTCCCTGGAACAGGAGTTATGAGGCAGTTATGAGCTGCCATGTGGGTGCTGGGAGTGGAACCTGGGTCTTCTGGAAGAACAGCTGGTGCTTTTAACCACTGAGCTATCTCTCCAACTCCAAGTCACTATTCTTTAAAAAACAAAAAACAAAACTGTTGGGGTGGAGAGATGGCTCAGCAGTGCTCTGACTGCACTCTTCCAGAAGTCCTGAGTTCAATTCCCAGCAACCACATGATGGATCACAACCATCTGTAATGGGATCTGATGACTTCTCTTCTGGTGTGTGTCTGAAGATAGCTACAGTGTACCCATATAAATAATAATAAATAAATACATATTTTTTTAAAAGCTGGTTTTTATGTGTAGACTTACATCGAGGTATGTTCATGTGTGCAGGTGCCTGGAAGGTCACCAGTGTTGCTTTCCCTGGTTGATCAGCTGTGTTTGTTCCTGCTTGTCAAGTGCATCAGTGCCCACACATGTCCATGGAGGGCAGAAGAGGGTCCTGGATCCCCCTGTGAGTTGTCCGGTGTGATCTGGGTGGTAGGAAAACCCAGGTCCTCTGCAAGAGCAAGACACTCTTAACTGCTGAGCCATCTCTCTAGTCCATGACTAGCTGAGGGAGGGGTTGTTTGGTTTTCTTTTTTTTTTAAGATTTATTTTATTTATATGTAAGTACACTGTAGCTGTCTTCAGACACTCCAGAAGAGGGCGCCAGATCTCGTTACGGATGGTTGTGATGTGGATGCTGGGATTTGAACTTATCACCTTCGGAAGAGCAGTCGGGTGCTCTTACCTGCTGAGCCATCTCACCAGCCCGTTTTTTTTTTTTTTTTTTTTTCCTTGTTCCGGTCAACCCCGCTCGCTCTGCTCGACCCCGCTTGTTCCGGCCAGCCCCACTTGCTCCCGGCCGCCCCCGTACGGCCCCCGCTTGTTCCAGCCAGCCCCGCTCACTCTGATCGGCTCCGCTTGCTCCGGTTTGGCCCCGCTCGTTCCGGCCGTCCCCGTTCAGCTCCGCTCGCTCCGGACAGCCTGGCTTGCTCCGGTTGGTCTCTCCGGTCCAAGGATTCATTTCTTATTATTCTTCATAAGTACGCTATAGCTGACTTCAGACGCACCAGAGGAGGGCGTCAGATCTTGTTACGGGTGGTTGTAAGCCACCATGTGGTTGCTGGGATTTGAACTCATCACCTTTGGAAGAGCAGTCGGGTGCTCTAACCCGCTGAGCCATCTCACCAGCNAGATTTTCAGGCATTAGACAGAACTCCAAAGATCCTAAGGTAGGAATACGCCTGAAGGGAGAAGCCAGGAAATAGGGCAGATTGTGTGGTCCCTTAGAAAGACTTTAGGACCCGGGCAGTGGTGGCGCACACCTTTAATTCCAGCACTTGGGAGGCAGAGGCAGGTAGATTTCTGAGTTTAAGGCCAGCCTGGTCTACAAAGTGAGTTCCAGGACAGCCAGGGCTACACAGAGAAACCCTGTCTCAAAAAAAACAAACAAAAAAGTCAGTTAACTCCAAATTAGTAGCACTTGTCAAATAAATAAAATAAAATGAAAAATGGGCACTTTAAGAACCTTATTGCTGGGCTGGAGAGATGTCTCAGTGGTTAAGAGCACTGACTGCTCTTCCAAAGGTCCTGAGTTCAAATCCCAGCAACCACATGGTGACTCACAACCATCTGTAATGAGATCTGATGCCCTCTTCTGGTGAATCTGAAGACAGCTACAGTGTACTTACATATAATAAATAAATAAATCTTATAAAAGCAACAACAACAAAAGCCCTTGTCACTTAGCCGTGGTGGTGTACAGCTTTACTCTCAGCACTCAGGAGGCAGAGACAGGCAGATTTCTGTGAGTTCCAGGCCAGCCTAGGCTAAAAAGCAAGTTTTAGTATAGCCAAAGCTACAGAGAAAACCTGTTAAAAAAAAAATTCATCTCTAAAGAGTCCAGGAAACATCAAGACACCTGCAACATTGGAGACAGCAAGTTTTCTATTTTAATAAGCAGAATCTCCTGCGTGCCAGGTATTCAGTGCACTTACCTTGTATGACCCCATCCTTTCTCTTGGGTTTATCCACTTTCACTTTAGAGGGAGCCATTCCCGACAACATGGGCTGTGAGATAGAACCTTTTACCATAAGGAAAGCACTCTGTAAGCTCAGGACGCTGATGCCAGAGGCTTGTGGACTTGAAGCCAGTGAATCTCTGCCTCGGGAAAGGGGAAAAGGAGTATTAACTATGCTAACTATGCATTTGCATCCTTCCTCAGAGGCACACACAGACACAGAGGCTGCCCACATGGGAAAGAGCAAGCAAATCAATCGTGCCAGGGTTTACACCTCAAAAATCAAGAGCATCAGCAAGAGTCCTTCTGATTCAGCCGGGCGGTCGTGGCGCACGTCTTTATTCCCACCACTCAGGAGGCAGAAGTAGATGGATCTCTATGCATTCACAAGGTCAGTCTAGTCTACAAATCAGGTTCCAGGACAGCCAAAGAAACCCTTTCTTGGTGGGAAAAATCATTTTAGATTCCTGAAAGAACTTAGATCAAACGATTTTTTAAAATTCTGTTTGTTTGTTTGTTTGTTTTGTTTTGAGACAAGAGTCTTACTGTGTAACTCTAACTCTGGTTGGTCTGACACTCCCGACATAGAGCAGGCTGACCTTGAACTCATAGATCCACTCTCATGATTAAGTGCGTTTATAAGCCAAGAGTTGCTGGGAGACAACAAAAGCTATAAACTTCAGGGCATGGCTCCACCCACACCATGGTTTCAGATATCTGGTCTCTAGCTAGAATTTAGCATGATATTGTCTCCAAAAAATAAAATATTAAATTAAATTAAAAATTAAAATAAAATAGCCGGGCGTGGTGGCGCACGCCTTTAATCCCAGCACTCGGGAGGCAGAGGCAGGCGGATTTCTGAGTTCGAGGCCAGCCTGGTCTACAGAGTGAGTTCCAGGACAGCCAGGGCTAGACAGAAAAACCCTGTCTCGAAAAACCAAAAAAAAAAAAAAAAAAAAAATTAAAATAAAAAAATCCTTTCCTCCTCCCCCCAAAAAACTTTCAATTGTTTTCTAGCTTTTTTTTAAAAAACCTTCCTTTCTTTCTTTCTTTCTTTCTTTCTTTCTTTCTTTCTTTCTTTCTTTCTTTCTTTCTTTCTTTCTTCAGTACACTGTCTTCAGACACACACCAGAAGAGTGCATTAGATCCCATTACAGATGGTTGTGAGCTACCATATGGTTGCTAGGATTTAAACTCAGGACCTTTGGAAGAGCAGTCACTGCTCTTAACCACTGAGACATCTCTCCAGCCCATGTTTTTAGCTTTTTTATATTGTTTACTTTTTTATTTTATGCACATTGATGTTTTGCTTGCATGTATGGCTCTGTGTTGGTGGGAGTGGATTAACTTCCCTGGAATTAGACTTGTTAGAAAGTTGGGAGCTGCTATGTGGATGCTGGAAATTGAACCCAGGTCCTCTGGAAAGGCAGCCAGTCCTCTTTACCCCTGAGCCAACTCTGCAGCTTTTAAAAGAAATGTTTCTGTGTCTCTCCCTGTGCAGGCGGTAAGAAAGTCCTGAACTACCCGTTGGGGGTTCTGAGAACCAAGCTCTGGTCCTCTGGAAGCAGCAAACACTCCCATCCACTGAGCCATCTCTCCAGCTCCTGTTTCTGGCATTCTACAGAGTCTAGGAAATGGTTTGTTTTTTAAAGTGTATTTATTTAAGTGTGGAGAACACTGTGTTTGGGTGCAAGTGAAAAAAGAAAGAAAAGGACATGACTGCACCTCAGTGTAGTAGAGGAGAAAGTTTACTATAGATAAGAGGGAAAGTGTAGCCAGAGGCAGACACATTTCAGAGAATCCAGAATGGTCATGACCTTGAGCCTAGTGAGGGGAAGGGGGGGGGGGCTCGAAGAGACTGGGAGAGAGGGGAGGGGAGGGGCAAGGGGAGAGAGGCCAAAGATACAAAAGGGGCATGTAACCAAAATGTCTGGATTATATAAGGCAGAGCCTCTGGGGGAAGACCAGCTCAGCCTCTGGAAAAAGCTGGACAGTTGGGGGTGGGGGGGGGGTGGGGGTTCGATGCTGGGAGAATCGGGAAACCAGGTCTGCTTTGATATGCACCTCAGCCATTTGTCCCGGGTTTGAAACATGGATGTGCCAGGAAGCATTTGCGAACCCCAAAAGACCACCAAGGAGCCATTTTCGATGTAATAGCATTAGGATCTCTTCATTACAAGCTCCAACCCAACTCTGACGCAGCAGGACAGGAAGGGAAGGCAGAGCAGCCGCGAACACTCGAACACTCAGCAGGACAAGTTTGTATAGGAAAATTTGAGCCAATGAGGGGGGTGATAGAAGGGGGTGCTCAGTCTGGCAAGCCTTTAATAGAATGACTATAAGCCCACAGGTGGGTGCTCTGAAGCAAGAAGGTATACAGTCACAAACGGTCTGAAAGAACATTGGAAACAAGCGGAGTAATTTTTGCTTCACTGTTGCTAGGAAGTAGCTAGGGAGTCGCTCTAGCCAAGGACAGCCTGGGGTCCTTCCTAGGACGTGGGTGGAGCTTGGATTTTGCTGCCTGTCAAGTTCTCAGGCTTTTCTTTTTTCTCTTCTCTTCTCTTCTCTTCTCTTCTCTTCTCTTCTCTTCTCTTCTCTTCTCTTCTCTTTTCTTTTCTTTTCTTCTCCTTTCTTTTCTTTAAGATGGAGGCCGTCCCAAGATGGAGTAGGTTTGGCCTCTCACCATAATCATGTATGGGGGTCAGAAGACAACCTTCAAGAGTCGGTTCTTTTGTTTCCATTATGTGAGTCCAGGGGATCCAACTCTGGTCCTCAGACTTGCCGGTCTCCAGACCCCAAAGATCTTAAAATCACCCGCACATAAGCCACGAAATCAGGATTATTGCTGGAGCTGGACCTTAACTTTTTTTTTTCAATTTTTTTTCTCTTTATCAACAACCAAAGATTAACTGGATGTCATCTGAGTTAAGCCAACTTATTTCTGACCCTCGGTGTTTTTCTAAACAGAACAGAAAAATGTCAAGGATTTTCTCAAGGGCAGTGAAGAATCTGTCCGGCAGCCGGGAACTGTCTGCACCTTTAGTCAGCTACAGCAAAAACTAACAAAAATGCCCTGGGGTGATGGAGAAGAAGCTGAAAATTCAGTGAATCTGACAACCAAAGGGCTTGGGTGTTTGTTTGGGAAAAGGCTCGTTAAAATATGAAAAGAACCCACAGAGTAGGTATGAATTGAGCCATTCGGAAAACAGGAAGTATACAAAGTCTCAATACTATCTCTCCCAGCTCAGACCGGCATATAAGACAGATACAATAACTATGATCACTTACCAGACTGAAAGGAACAGAGCAATGGTGACCTGGCACTGACTGTTCTATCAGGCTGAGCATACACATCCACTATGCTTCAGAGCTCTCCTCAACCGCTTTACTCGGGTCAACAAGACTCACAACTCGGGCCTGAGTGATGGTGGCAACAGCATATGCCTTTAATCCCAACACTGCGGAGGCAGGGACAGGGATCCTGGTTTCTTGAGACAGGGTCTCTCTGTGTAGCCCTGGCTCCTGAAAATAGCTGGCCTTGCCTGCTCTACAGAGAAATTTTCAGGACACCCAGGGCTACATAGAGAAAACCCGTCTCAAGAAACCAAGATTCACAATTCAGACTGGAGAGATGGCTTAGTGTTTAAGAGCCCTTGCTACTCCCCCCCCCCCCAGAGGACCCCTTTACCTAATTGTCCTATTAGTGGATTGTTTTGGTTTTTTTCGCCTAATGCCCTCAGTGGTTCATTCATTCATTCATTCGTTCATTTTTGAAACAGGGTCTCTTTGTAGCCTACGGTGTCCTCAAAGATCTTGAACTCCTGAGCCTCCTACCTCCCCCACCTGAGTGCTGGGAATAACCTCTTGCGTGCTACCATGTCTGCTTTTATGCGCTGTTGGGTATCGAACCCATACTAGGTAAGTACTTTACCCTATATTTAAAATCCCGGACATAGTGACTGGCTTAGAACTCAGCCATCACCAGGGGGAAACCTTACCCTTCCTTTAATCATAAGCCTGTAAAGTCGCCTGTTAAGTTTCCCCGCTACCTCTTCCTGGGAATGCTAACACAATGTGTGGGATAAAGTGGTCTTCCACCTGGAGAATAAATTCTGTCTGCGTATGAATCCTGAATCAAGTGCGCTTCTCTAAACGTGACCTGCGTGCTCGGGTGATAACTCCATGGGACAGAGCTGGTCAGGCACGTAACTGCGACTTCTAAGCTCCCTATCCTCTTCTGAGATGCAGCCTTTAAGCGGCTGCTCCGGAGCAAGGGAAGGCAACTCTGTTAGAGCGTGGGAAGGGGACTAACGACGAACTCGATCCCCCTTCCCAAGTCCCCCGGGGCTGAGACGCTCGGGATCTGGAGTCCCACCCGGGGCGGGGCGCTCCCTAGGCTCCTCCCTCTGAGATTGGGTTGCTTGCTCCGCAGCTGAATCTAAGCGCATCTGGCGATGTATCTCCGCAGGGCTGTATCCAAGACTCTGGCGCTGCCCCGGAGGGCTCCCTCGGGTCCCGCGCCGCTGGGGAAGGACGGTGAGTGCCCCACACTTCTCCACCCGTCCAGGCTGGGCACCAGCGCCCCGAACCCTGGGCCAGTGAAGGAACAGTGAGGGAGGGTCTCGGGCCAGCTCTCCGAAATTCTTGGAAACTTTGGGAATAAGGACCTTTTCCAGGATGACCTCTGAATCCAAATTAGACTTCCTGGGTTCCAGTCTTGAATTCCTGATCTCCGGCAAGTAATGTTCCTTCATTTTTTTTTTTAAGTGACTGTGGGTTATGATCAATAGATAAGGAGTGAAAAGGACCCCTTCGAAGAGGGTTTGGCTTTCCCCCAGAGTTCCACGGTTTTCTATTCAATGAACCACTAGTTTCAATGAAGAGGTGAAGGAACAGATAGGTAGGTGGACGTGGGGTGTTCACGTGTTATCAGGTGGGCTCCAGAAGAAGCGTGGGTTCACTGAACACTGGTGGTGCTAAACCCCGGCTTCTTGTGGCCCTGATCGTCCCCCTTCGAAGTGGGGCCTCGGGGTACTCTTTTAATGTTGCGGACAAGCTTGCAGCTCCATCCGCTTCGGATTAGGGAATGCGTGAGGAAATGGGGCGCTCTTGGAAATTTTCTAAAGAAGCAGCATCCTGGAATATAGGAGCTTAACAGGTGTCGCGGCTCTGAGCTGGTTTGCGGGTCCTCTCCCAGCCGCGCACCCTCTCCGTCCATCACTCACTGAGGCACAGATCTTGAACACTAGGAAGTTAATTATTCTGTACTTTGCCCGACTCCTTGAGGCATCCGAGGCAGTGTCCAAAGCAAGAATTTAACTGAGAAAGACAGAAAAACGCCTGTGGAAATCCATGAGCCAGAGCGAGCTTTGCTTGGCTTGGCTTTAGACACTTGTTTACCCTGCTTTGATGAGGCCTGTGTTGGTGGTGGATGGTCTCAAGAAAGAGATCTAGTCACCTATTCTTTTAAATGCTGCTTAAAAGAAGTTTCCCCACAAGTACTAAGATGCCTTCCCCCTCTGTATGTATATACTTCGTAAGAGAGCAACTTGCAGAGGTGAGGTGAAGCTATTTATTTTAAACTGACTATAATGGGGACTGTTCTGGTGCTCAGATAAAGAAAGAGATGAGACTGACCTCATCCTCCACAGAAATCAATCTCTCTCTCTCTCTCTCTCTCTCTCTCTTTCCCTCTCTTCATCCCTTCCTCCTCCCTCTCCTCCCTTTCCCCTCCCTACCCACTTCCCACCTCATCTCTCCCCCACACACAGGCATGAGCACACACCCATCAGAGCCTGCATGTGCTCTGAGGTCAGCTTGCAGGAGGCAGTGGGTACCAGAGACTGGACTAGGGCTTGAGGCTTGGCTGCAGACCCCTGTACTCCCTTGAGTCCCACATCTACATCATACTTTTTAACATCCCCTGCCTCCCTCTCCTCCCACTATTTAGTAAAAATATTTGTTTCAGTGTTTATTTTTTGAAAGTAGTGTTTTAACTATCATTAACTTTTGTCCTTTTTGCTGTAAAATGTAACTTTTCTGGTTGTTAAAAATGTAACTTTTTAATGAATAATTTAGATTTACAATAGTTCATTGGGAAAATATCAGAAAGACAAAATATAGCATGTAAATTAATCTTCCAATTTAGTAAATACGTTACTTATGGTTAGCCTACTTGGTTTTAGGGATTTTTTTTTTTTTTTGTCTTTGTTTTTGCCTTATAAAAACAAGGTCTAGCTATCCAGGCTGGTCTGAAACACTTATATCCCCCCCTGCCTTACTGTCCCAAGTTATGGGATCAGAGGTATGCACCAACATATTCAACAACTGTAGGCCTCTTTCTTCCTTTCTTTCTCTTTCTTTCTTTCTTTCTTTCTTTCTTTCTTTCTTTCTTTCTTTCTTTCTTTCTTTCTTTCTTTCTTTCTTTCTTCTTTGTTAAAGAGGACCAGCCTCCTTTTTAGATTTATTTTTATTTATGTATTTAATGTATGTGGGTATACAGTCTCTGTCTTCAGACACACCAGAAGACAGAATCTGATGCCCATTACAGATGGTTGTGAGCCACCATGTGGTTGCTGGGAATTGAACTCAGGACCTCTGGAAGAGCAGTCAGTGCTCTAAACCACTAAGCCACTGACTTGAGCTTTCTTTCTCAAGCACATTTTTCTTATGGACCTTGACCCATACATCTGAGACCTTCTGCTATAGGATGTATTGTTATGTATCTTCACATAATATGTGGTTGCGTTCTATCATAGTCTGGAGAGCAGTTTAGATCACTAGTTGCTCTTGCAGAAGATCCCGGTTCAATTCCCAGTACCCACAAGATGGCTTAAAACAGTGTGTAACTCCAGTACTAGAGAACCTGAAGCCTGTCTCTGACCTTCAAGGGCACCAGACATGCATGTGTTACGCATACATACATTCAGGCAAAACACTCATACACATAAAATTATAAAACAAATAAATCCATAAAAGAATTGTTTTTCTTCAGCCAGGGTCACAAAGAAACTCTGTCTCAAGAAACAAAACAATCCAGGAGAGCCAGGGCTATACAGAGAAACCCTGTCTCAAAACCAAACCAAAACAAAACAAAACAACCCCCCCCAAAAGAAACAAAACAAACCAAAAAGTAACCCCTCGTCTTCATATTGTTCACATTGTATAAACCTACTAAAATATGTTTGATGAATTCCTACTGGATATTCCTCTTACTGCTATTTTAAATAACTCAGCAGAAATTGTATTTAAGTCTACTTGTATTGTTGATAATTTTCTTCATATCTTCCTATTTAATAAGATCTTTCTGGAGTGTATGGGGTGTAGCTTGCTCAGCAGGTAGGAACCTTGGATTTGATTCCTAGTATTTAAAAAAAAAAATCCTGGATCAAATAAGAAACCTTTATACACATGGGTCAAAGGTTGTGAGGTGGGGCTCCTTTTTGTTATTTGTTTACTTACTTACGGTGCTGGGGAGGGAACTCAGGCCTCCTGCATAGCAGACGCTCTCTACCGTAAGTGGGGTTTTGATAGGCTTGTTTGTTTTGTGAGATGTGGATCAGTAAGTTGGTTCTGCAGGCACAGGTGCTTGTCATCAAGCCTGATGACCCCAAGTTTTATCTTCAGGACCCACATAGTGGGAGAAAAACAATAGCTCCCACGAGTTGTCCTCTGACCTCTACATACATGCTAAATAAATTCTTAGAAGTAAGACTTCATTCTGTGATCCAGGCAGATTCCAACCATCCTCCCTCCACAGCCTTCTCAGACTCCTAAGCAGCTGGAACTCTGCAGCATGCATATTTTGTTTTTTGCTTTTAAAGATTTATTTATTTATTTATTCATTTATTTATTTATTATATGTAAATACACTGTAAGTGTCTTCAGACACCCCAGAAGAGGGCATCAGATCTCATTACGGATGGTTGTGTGTTACCATGTAGTTGCTGGGATTTGAACTCAGGACCTTTGGAAGAGCAGCCAGTGCTCTTAACTGCAGAGCCATCTCTCCAGCCCCCACAGATCTGTTTTTTTAAGCCAACAAAAGCCTCACCACAAACCAGCCAAGTGGCTGTCATCCACAAAGAGGATTCAAGAGGGCTGAGAGAGAGAAAGGACAAGGTTGTGGCTGACCTCAGCTAAGCAGCTAGTGCATTCTGAGCATGTGCTCTACCCATTCGCAAGCACACTTATCCTTAGCTATAAGGGCACTTAATTAATTTTTAAAACAATCCTTCTCTTCTTTCTCAAATGGACAACTGAAAAAAAAACAGAAAAGGGAAGAAATGATTATTTCTGGTGAAGTAACTGTTAGACATGTATGGAGGAGTGTGTTTCTTTTGCATTTCGAGTGGGTGTTGAGCTTATTTGCTTCTTTTGTTTGTTTTCACCCACATCTGCCCTTCCTGACACCAAGATGGCAGGCTTCACCAGGGTCCCTGAGATCAGAGGAGAGGCTGTTGGATAAGATTACTCCCCTGCCTTCAACACTGCCTTCCCAGAAGTGAAAATCTCTGACAGTAATAGGAGAAACTACTTAAAAGATGTAATTATTTAGGATGCCTGTATTAAGTGGTGAAAGTAACCATGTTTAAACTTGTTTTCCTAGCATCTCTTCGCCGAATGTCATCCAGGAAATTCCCTGGAACATCTGGCTCCAATATGATCTATTACCTGGTTGTAGGTGTGACCGTCAGTGCTGGTGGATATTATGTAAGTACTTAAAGACCTATTAAATAATTCATGTGCCTTGCTTCCTAGCTCAAGCCAGTACTCTGAGTTCAAGGCCAGTGTGGTTGGCATTCCAGGTTCCAGTTCTCTTATAGAGAAAGGTTCTATCTCCAAAAATGGGGGATTGGCTCAAGTGATGGTGGGCATGGTTTCTCTTCTGCACTGCACTGAAATTGTTCTTTATGTTTCCTTATGCATCGGATCCCATTACGGATGGTTGTGAGCCACCATGTGGTTGCTGGGAATTGAACTCAGGACCTTTGCAAGAGCAGTCAGTTCTCTTAACCTCTGAGCCATCTCTCTAGCCCCCCAGAGCACAGAGATCTTTCTGTTTCTGCCCTCAGTGTGCTGGGAATAAAGATGTGCACTACCAGTGTTCTTTGAAGTTCTTTTTGTTGTTGTTGTTGTTTTGTTTTTTCAAGACAGTGTTTCTCTGTGTAGCCCTGGCTGTCCTGGAACTCACCGGGCTGGCCTCGAACTCAGAAATCCACCTGCCTCTGCCTCCCGCCTCCCGAGTGCTGGGATTAAAGGCATGCGCCACCACGCCTGGCTTCTTTGAACTTCTAATGGGGGGGGGGGGGTCTCATAGAGATTGTATGAGATAAATCTTAGGGAGTAATAAAGCTAAGTTCACATTTTCTTTCAGACTTACAAGGCTTTCACATCAAAGCAAGTCAAACATACAGAACATGTAACGGAACCAAAAGAACAAACCAAGGCGGAGTTACAACCACTTCCAGGTAAAGTAACTTTCTTATTTTGATTAGTTATTAGAGACAAGGTCTCATGACTCCAGGACACTCAGCCAAAGATGTTAGGAGAACAAGTTTAAACATGGTCACCTTCTGGGACTGGAGAGATGGCTCAGTGGTTGAGAGCAATGACTGTTCTTCCAGAGGACCAGAGTTCAATTCCCTGCAACCACACGGTGGCTCACAACCATCTGTAATGGGATCCGATGCCCGGAGGACTGTGACTGGACTCACATACATAAAAAATAGACAAAATTTAAAAGCAAAACAAAACATGGTTCCCTTCACCACATAATGCAGCCATTTTAAATAGTTACATCTTTAAAATATTTCCCCTATTATGGTTGTATATTTTCACTTCAGGGAAAGCTACTCATTTTGGATGAGTGCATCTGATAAATGAACGAGATTTCTGGGTATTCTGCTGATAGGCAGTTTTAATTCTTTGTATGGTAATAATGATTGCTACTACGCAGACATCCATCCATGCAAGTATCGTTTTAGAGTCTGTCTCTCCCAGCAGTGTTACTGCTCATTCCCCTCATTATTTTAAATCATGAGGTAATTATTTTCAGTGTTGATAAGCGCTGTCTCTTTCTCAAAGTTACTCCACGTGAGTTGAACCAGTGGTGTGAACTGAGTCCTTCAGTCAAGAATTCAGCCACTGTGAGAACAGAACCTTACAGTTTCACACTAGCATCCATTTCCTGCCTTAAATAGCTCACTTTAACTTTTTTTTTTTTTTTTTTTCCGAGACAGGGTTTTTCTGTATAGCCCTGGCTGTCCTGGGACTCACTTTGTAGACCAGGCTGGCCTCGAACTCAGAAATCCACCTGCCTCTGCCTCCAGAGTGCTGGGATTAAAGGCGTGCGCCACCACGTCCGGCTCACTTTAACTTCTTAAAGATTTATTTTATGAGGCCGGGCGTGGTGGCGCACGCCTTTAATCCTAGCACTCGGGAGGCAGAGGCAGGCGGATTTCTGAGTTCGAGACCAGCCTGGTCTACAGAGTGAGTTCCAGGACAGCCAGGGCTATACAGAGAAACCCTGTCTCGAAAAACCAAAAAAAAAAAAAAAAGATTTATTTTATGTAAGTGTTTTGCCTGCACACAGATTTGTATACTACCTGGTTTTTCCTCCCCCCCACACACACAACACACACAAACACACACACACACACACACACACACACACACACACACACACACACACACGAAGTCAGAAGAAGGGTGGCTCCCCTGGAACAGAATTACAGTTGGTTGTATGGGTGCTGGTTACCAAACCCTGGTCCTCTGTAAGAGTAGCCAGTGCTCTTAAGACTGAACCCTCTCAGACAGGAGTGATGGCTCAGTGATTAATAGCGCTGACTGCTCTTCTCGAGGTCTTGAGTTCAATTCCCAGCAACCACATGGTGGCTTACAACCATCTGTAATGGGACCTGATGCCCTCTTCTGGTGTGTCTGAAGAGAGCAATGGTGTACTCATACACATAAAATAAATAAATAAAAATCTTTAAAAAAAGAAAAAAGAAAAAAGACTGAACCCTCTCTCCAGGCCCAAGCCAATCACCTTAAATTGATACCTTTTTTTCCTATCTCAATTATAAAGTCATTATCAATTACTGTTATCATTATTTAGGACCAGGGATATTAGCAGCTCGGGAGTCAGGTTTTGATTTACAGGGCAGTTTGTTTGTTTGTTTTGTTTTCTGTTGGCATTGATTTGGTTTGGTTTGGTTTGTTTGGTTGGTTGGTTAGTTGGTTTGGTTTGGTTTGGTTTGGTTTGTTTGTTTGGTTGGTTGGTTGGTTGGTTGGTTTGGTTTGGTTTGTTTGTTTGGTTGGTTGGTTTGGTTGGTTGGTTGGTTGGTTTGGTTTGGTTTGGTTTGTTTGTTTGGTTGGTTGGTTTGGTTGGTTGGTTGGTTGGTTGGTTGGTTTGGTTGGTTGGTTGGTTGGTTTGGTTTGGTTTGGTTGGTTAGTTGGTTGGTTTGGTTTGGTTTGGGTGCTTTTGGTTTGTTTGTTTTGGGTTTCTGTTTTTTGTTTGTTTTTGTTTTTGAGACACTCTCTCAGCATATAGACCAGGTTGAACCCTGAACCCACAAAAATCTACTGCCTCCACCTCTGGGATGCTGGGACCAAGAGTGTGCACCACAGGGCAGGGCATTCAGCTTTAATTTCTTTGTTATGACACTGGGAATCTGTATTAGAGCCAGCAAGATGGCTCCGGAGGGTAAAGGTACTCACAGCACTTGGAAACGGAGGCGGGGCATGGGGGAGGTGAAGGTGGGGATCAGGAGTTCAAGATCATCTCAGGCTAAGTAGCTGATTCGTGGCTAATCTAGTCAGTAGTAAGTGTCGTCGCGAAAATGTTTCCCTTCCTCCCAAATAAAATAAATTGTAGTACTCCACTTTACTCCCATGCTCTCCCAATTAACACCGTGTTTAATGAACCAAATCTTAAAGGTGAAAAGGAGGAGCAAGTGGCAGAAGCCGAGCAAGTGTGTTCAGAGCCTGGAGACACTGCTGTAACGGAAGCTGAATCGGTAGATGCTGAGGAAGTCCCAGAGGCTGCAGCTGTGCTTCCAGAAGAGTCTCAGACCTCCGCCTCTGAGGTCCCTGCCGAAGCTGCCCTGGTGGAGACATCCCTATCGAGCTCAGAGCCTGAGCTGAAGATAACCGAGGCTTCCCTGGTGGAGACCACCGAGGGTGTCCCTGAGTCTACTCCTGAGGTGGAGAGTGCAGCCCCCGACCAGGCTGACCTTTGCAGTGAGGGGGCTGATACCAGCCAGGAGGGGGCTGATACCAGCCAGGAGAGCGCTGATACCAGCAAGGAGGCTGAAGGTACCACTACTGAGGACCCAAGATCGATCTCTGAGGAGAGTGCTGAATTAGAAGAAAGCCCTGCCTTAGGCTCAGAACCCCCTGTCCAGCCTGAGTCACAAGAAGAAACCGAGGTCACAGCGGAAACAGCATCACTCCAAGGCTGATCTGCAAAACTCTATAGTTGCTTTTGTATTTTTAGTGACCTTAGCCCTTCTTCCTAGAATATTTTAATATACCTTAAAGAATTTAACTTTACTAATAGACATTTGATTGGGAGTTGGTATTTTACAAGTCTTAATAGTTTTTCCACCCTCTAAAATCGGGCTGTGTTAAGACCTTAAATAGTGTTAAGTTTGGATTTAAGTTTTACGTTTTAGAAACTGAGTTATCTATGCAACCGTCGTCACTTTGATTTTCCTTTGCCTTTCTTTTACTTTATTCTATGCAAGACCAGATTACTGGGTTTGACGTGAACTCATTTAAATAAAATTAGAGAATCCTAAAAGTTCCTAGTCTTTCGTGTTGGGGGAGGGGAGCTTGTGATCGAGATAAGGATGTCTCTGGCCCAGGCTGGCCTGGAGCTCCCTCACTACGTAGTCTGGGCTGCAGCCTTGCTCTGTGCCGGGTTCACAGATGTGAGCCACGGTCACACCCAGCCTGGGTCTTCTATTCTTACTATGTACGTGTAGAAATACAGTGTATTGTACATTAGGATACGTACATACAACTTCACATGAAGAAACCGAGCTTTGTAGTAGTACTGAAGGAAAGACAGGGCTCCGGAGAGCTCGGCCCTTTCCCTAACTTGTTACATAAGGGAGGATGCTGGGCTTTTCTGGTTCAGGTCAGTGTTTACTGAGATCTTCGGCTTCCTGCCAGGAATCATCCATGCACGTATGCATCACATGTAACAAGTACGTGCAGAGTGCCTCTCAGCCTATCGGCCACTGTTTTAAGCAATCCTCAGTACATATTTTTGAGTGGAATCAGATAATAAAACAAAGGAGAAAAAAAATATATAGGGATTAGATAGAATTTGTAAGTATTGGTTGGGATTGAAATTGTCATTTTAGATAGGACATTTAAAGCAGACCTTATTTTATTTTATGACAGTCCTTGAGTCAAACTCACTATGGAGCCCCAAAGCTAGCATTAAACTTCAAATCCTTCTACCTCAGTATCCCAAGTCCTAGATTTATAGATGTGTGCCACCGTACCCAACCAAAACAAACCTTTTTTTAAAATGAAGGTGCCTTTTAATAAAGACTGGTGACTCCGTAGAGGGAGATGAGAGATAAGTCAGACGAGAAGGAGAGTCAGATGAGGGAGCAGAAAAGCACAGAATTTTGAGGTGGTCAGTATGAGTGAACGGAGTAAGAACGGGGAAGAATGACTGGAGGTGTCACAGAAAAGAAAGGGAGTGGGTGAGCCGGGCAGGATGGTGCTTGTCTATTTACCCTAGCACTCAGAGGCTGGGCAGGGAAGATCATGAGTTCAAGGTCAGCTTTAGCTACATACATAGAAAGACCTTGTTTCAAAAGAGAAGCTGGATGGGTTTGGGGGAGATGGCCTAGATAACACGGAGTTATGCAAGATTTGGGGCATTACTGGAGTTAAATGTGGCCACCGCTGACGTCGTTTTGATCCCCTTAACTGGATACATTTGCTCCCAGCTGCTCTGACTATTCGCATCCTTCTCCAACCCCCTCCCTTGTTGGCCCTCACCCCAGGCAGTGCATAACCAACAACTGACTCTCAGAGCAGCAAAAACTGGGGCCAGCTGCAAAGCACTACTTGAGTCGGATTGAAACTGAAGCAGGTCCCTGAAGAGATTATGCACTGCTTAACGCAGAGTTTTCCTGCTTCCCTCCCCCATTCGCCAGAGAGCATTCTTCCAGTAAGCAACAATGCCCACTGATGACCCTGCATCTAGGGAATGTCACCTCGATGGTTGACGGTGGGCTTGCCTAGCTTAGGGAGAAATAGAGGGATGAAAGTGAAATCCTAAACAGCTAACATAGACAGAAACCACAGAAACCGCAGGGCTCAATCACGACTCCCGGGACAGAATGACACTTTGTATTTGCCTCTGATTTGATTCAGTATCAAGTCTTCATGAGACCTATAAACCTATGACCTGTGGATGAATTAAAGAGTTGCTCATTCGGGGCTGGAGAGATGGCTCAGGGCTAAAAGAACTCACTGTTCTTCTGAAGGTCTTGAGCTCAAGTCCCAGCACTCACATTGGCAGCTCACAATTTCTCTGATGCTGTCTTCTAGTTTGCAGATGTACATGCCCGCAAAGTACCCATATATAAATACATAAACACACATTCACACATACATACATACATACATACACACATATGTAAATAAAAAGATAAATAAATGCGATGAAACAGAAGATACACAGAGAGACAGAGAGAGATAATTTTTGCCACTGTTTTATGTTTTAATTAATTTGGTTTTGGAGACAGGGTTTCTCTGTGTAACCCTGGCTGTCCTGGAACTCACTCTGTAGACCAGGCTCCACTTCCTGAGTGCTGAGATTAAAGACGTGTCCACCTGGCTCTTGGTCACTGTTTTAGTTGAGATAGTTTCTGCTGTAAAGAAGAGCAACTAGTTGAAAATGACGCAAGAACAGAGGCAGTTATCACACAACGAGGGTACCCAGGGCTGGTTCTGTGACTCAGTCACCAAGAGCTGGAACATTTATCCTCATGCTTTCAATCAAGCGGGCTTGGCAGTTGAGCCTGGAGACCTGCTTCAGTGGATGAGAGCACTTGGAGAGGACCTGGATTCAGTTCCCAGCACCCACATTTGATAGCTGCATCATAGATCAGTCACAAAAAAGTTCTCTCATCTTAGAAAGCAAACCTTAAATGCACACTTCTCTTTCCAACACCCTACTGTAGAAGAACCTAAAACAAATTAGAATAGTGTAATAGAAGTTCAAGTGCCCTACATGAAGATTTACCAACTGTAAACTTAAGGTAACCCCCCCATGTCCCCCCACCCTACCCCCACCCCCCTCCACACCATCCCCTACCCCTGTTGCCTTCAACCACTATGCCTTGCAGCTAATACCAGATGTGGAAGTGAGGCTCTACAGTCAAACCTACAAAATGAAATCTATGCATGCAAAATGATAATAATTTGGCTGGAGAGGTAGCTCAGTGGCAGAGCCCTTGCCTGGCATACTGAAGGTTTTCTCTTCAATTCCCAGCACTGTACAACAAAAAAAAGCAACAGTTTAAATGTGGGTCCATCCAGGCTCATTCCTAGGGACCCACTTCCCCCAAAGAGGCTACACAGCCTTCCAACACAGCACCATCAGTCAGGGATCAAGTGTACAAACAGGGGGCTGGAGAGTTGGCTCAGTGGGTAAGAGCACTGATTGCTCTTCCAGAGGTCCTGAGTTCAATTCCCAGCAACCACATGGTGGCTCACAGCCATCTGTAATGGGATCTGATGCCCTCTTCTGGTGTGTCTGAAGATAGTAATAGTGCACTCATATGTATAAATAAAAATTTAAAGAAAAAAAGTGTACAAACAAGACCCCACAAGAGACATTTTACAAGCTGAAACCCTCACAAACTGGCTGAGAGATCTGATCGCTGATGAGATAAATACTAACAAGTGAGTATATTATTATTTGCAGCATTGGTAATCAAACTCATAGCCTTGCTTCTGCCAGGCTAGCTCTCTTATCTCTGAGCCACACTGCCATGAATAAAGCCAAATATTCCTGTGAACTTTCCACTGATTGACTTGGAACTGACCTCCACATATGCTTATACACATGCACACACATGCACATACACACACATTCTCACACACACCCATACACACACTCACATATATATATATACACATACATACTACTCACTACTTTCACATGCATATAAACACACACAAATTGACACATACGCACGCACACACACACACACACAATAAGTAAAACCCTTATTATTCTGGTCATTGTGTTTTCCTGAAGAGCTCAGCCACTTTCCTTCCGCACAACTCAGACATCATAAATGATTTCACACTAGTTCTTGAAACACACACCCCTGTTTTATGCCTCAATGATTGTGCATATGTAGGGCTGGAAAGACACTCCAAGGTTTCTGGATTGTTCCAGGTCACTGTGGGTGGTGCCATTCCCTAGTTGGTGAGCATAGGCTGTAGGAGAAAGCTTGCTGAAAGCCAGACTTGGTGGCACTTGGGACATAGAAGCAGGTGTATCTCTGAATTTGAGGTCAGCCTGATTTATACAGTAAGTTCCAAATCAGCCAGGGCTGCACAGAGGAATCTTGTCTTGAAAAACTAAAAGAAAAAAAAAAGGCAGGAGGGAAGGAGGACGAGGGGTGAAGAGGGAGAAGGAAGAACAAGAACAGGAGGAGGAGGAAGAAGGAGGAACAGGAAGAAGAAAGAGGAGGAGGAGAAGGAGGAGGGGGAGGAGAAGGAGGAAAAGGAGGAGAAGGAGAAGGAGGAAGGGGAGGAGGAGCAGGAGGAGAAGCAGAAGCAGAAGCAGAAGCAGAAGCAGAAGCAGAAGCAGAAGCAGAAGCAGAAGCAGAAGCAGAAGCAGAAGCAGAAGCAGAAGCAGAAGCAGAAGGAGAAGCAGCAGTCTGCTGAAAGTGAGCCTGAAGAAAGCCAGCAAGCAGAAAGGAGAGCTCATTCTGGGCTCTGCCTCAGTTCCTGCCTTGAGTTCTTGAGCCAGCTTCCCTAGATGATGGACTATAACCTGCAAGCTAAATAAACCTTTCCTCCCCCAGTTGCTTTTGTGCGACTGTTTCACCACTGCAACAGAAACCAAACTAGAACAGCTGGTCTGCTTTGATATTTAAAATATGCAACTCAGTCCCTTGTTCCCCGTCTGAAACCAAACTGATAAATTATTATAACTTCGCTAAAATAGTCATAACATCTGATGTAAACTTTCCTCAGATTCTAAACGTGCCCAGCTAAATAGATTCTCAAATACAAATACAAATGTTTTGCCTAAAGAAGTGAGCCTGTTTCCCCTCTGTACAATGCCCATTTGTTATTCCAGGTGGGATTTTCCACTTATTTTAAGAAGCATGGTATATTGGTCTAGCACTCTGATTTCTCCATAGTTCACTGTCCTTCACATCTCTTCCATAAAACCAGAGAGGGCAAATGCGGGGTTTGGGCTCGGCCGGGGCCGTACTCTGAGGCTTTCTGAACGGTTCATCAAGCAGCTCAGTTCTAATCAGCTTACATAAGGCCGGTCACCGCAGGCCAGGCGCATCCCAGTGTGAATGCATCTGCCGCTTCGAATTAGTGTAGCTTCACTGTCCCTCAAGAGATGTTCCCAGCGATGTTCAAAACCGACTCTTCATATCCGAGTGACTAGCTCTGTCCTAAGCTGACTGCCTAACACCCCACCTCAAAGTATTTCTTAAAATTCCTTCAAGAAGAGTCAGTCAAATAAAGTTTCTGTGAGAACGTACGTAAGTTCTTTCAAGGGCGTTGGTTTTTGTCCAGTGGTACTCGGTAGCTTCAGAAGAGGTATCCATGAGGACAGTAATGAAGCCCGATGCCTAAGGCTGGCTTCATCCTTTCTTACCGAGTGGCTGTTTTCAGTTACGGGCTGTTTCCTGCTTCTCTAAAACTTAATTTCCTGTTTCCTTGCGGCTATTAACTAGAAGCAGAGTTTCTTGTGTCCTTCAGACTCAAACCTGGCCACCACCTCAACTCTCTGCAGTTTTTATCCTGTGGAAGAAAATCTAGCTAAAGATACATGGTTGAAAATAAAGGGTGGCTCACAGAGGACATTTACTTCCATGATTGACGAGCTGAGTTTGCTCCCTAGGCCCACATAGTGGAAAGAGAGGACTAACTACTGGAAATTGTCCTCTGACCCCTACACATGTGCTGGGTGTGGCACATGCTCAGCCACATGCATACATACAAACATACATACATATGTACAAATAAATAAATGTAATAAGAATTTAAAAATATAACAAACAAGCTTCCGCATTTCCACCAGCTGGCCATCTTAATGGCTTCCGTTCACCAACGGGTGTTTTTTGTTTTCTATGGGAAAAGAGTTGATCCTAGTAGTTGAACCCATGACTCACCAGCTACATGTGTTTTACCACTGATCTATATACCTCTAGCCTATTTCTGTAGTTTCTCCTTCTCCCTCTCCTTCTCCTTCTATTTCTCCCCAAAATAGATAAAAATAAACTTGCATTTTATAATTATCATATAGCATTATATATTGCATTAATTGATTGACATTTAAAGGTCTTTTTTAGGTGTGTGTGTGTGTGCCAAAGTATAAGTGTACAAAAAGTGCAGAGATTAGGACAACCCATGGATATCTGTTCTCTCTCTCTCTCTCTCTCTCTCTCTCTCTCTCTCTCACACACACACACACACACACACACACACACACACCCCTCTGGGTCTCACTATATAACCCTGGCTGGCCTGGAATTTGCTATGTTGACCAGGCTGGCCTTGAACTCATAGAGATCCACCTGCCTCTGCCACCTGAATGCTGCAATTAAAGGCATGTGTTACCCCCACTAATAACTCCATACGACATCCCATCCACCCCTCACTCTCTGTTCCACCCTGTGGGTTCTGAGGAGTAAATGCAGGTTATCAGATAGCTCAGCGGGTTGGCAGGGAGGGCTTTACCTGCTGAGCTGTCTCAGAGCCTCACACTGTATTTATTGACTGAATTGGTGAGCATATTCTGATTTCAGTTTCAATTCTAATATTAGAGGTACATGAGGGACGCTGAGGCGGTTCTGAAGGGAGTGGGATTTGCTGCTCAAGCCTGACAACCCAAGTTCAATGCCAAGAACTCAAGTAGAAGGAAGGAACCGACTCTTGAATGTTGTCCTCTGATGTCCACACCTGCAAACCCCATACTCACAACAATAAATTAAAAAATGAAGTAGTTTGCATATCAATCTCTTTAACATGATAAAGAAACACAGTAGAGAGAATTCATTCTATCAACAAGTCCCAGCTACCGTATTCTAAAATATTAGTACTTAGTAAAAATTATAAAGGAGAGCTGGAGAGATGGCTCAGCGGTTAAGAGCACTGACTACTCTTCCGAAGGTCCTGAGTTCAAATCCCAGCAACCACATGGTGGCTCACAGCCATCCGTAAACAAATCTGGCGCCCTCTTCTTGTGTGTCTAAAGACAGCTACAGTGTACTTAGATATAATAATAAATAAATCTTTAAAAATAATTATAAAGGAGACTGGATGTGATAGTCTGTGCTTTTAATCTCAGCACTCAGGAGGCAGAGGCAGGCAGAACTCTATAGTTGAGGCCAGCTGGGTCTACATTCTAAGCCAACCAAAGGCTGAGTGAGACCATCTCAAAAAAAAAAAAGTCATAAAGAGAATTCTTTTCAGATATATATATAGAGAGACTCTGAAAATATTATTAGAGACATTTTCAACTCCCTACTGCATGCATTCTCCACATATAGAAAGGATTAAGGCAGCAAGGCCTGCCTCTAGTCAGTATAGTTAGCACAGGTACTTGGGAGCAAATGGTGATGCTTAGGCTAAAGTAGACCCCACAGCTGGATCAGAGAGAAACAAGGTAGCTGCTATTGCAGACTTTTCTTTTTGTTGTTGTTGTTGTTGTTGTTGTTGTTGTTTTTCAAGACAGGGTTTCTCTGTATAGTCCTGGCTGTCCTGGAACTCACTTTGTAGACCAGGCTGGCCTCGAACTCAAAAATCCGCCTGCCTCTGCCTCCTGAGTGCTGGGATTAAAGGTGTGCACCACCACACCCGGAATTACAGACTTTTCAACCAGTTCCTCAGGAGCCTGAGGCAAGAGGATTCTGAGTTCAAGGCCGGCCTGCACAATTTAGTAAGACCCTGACCCAGAATAAACCATGCAAAGAGAGCAGGGGCTCCCGTTCAGTAGTAGAATGCTCTCCCAGCAAGCACAAGCATGCGGTTCTAAGTCCAACTGTGACCTTCTTCAAAAATAAAATAAAAACCAGAGGAAGCCGCCAGCTTTCCCTCTCATCAGAAGAAGCTTGGTAGTTCTCCCAGGTACAAATAACAAATAGTTCCGCAAGGTGTCCACACATGATGGACAGCTAATTACACTTCCTTTCCCTTCCTTATCTGGGCTTTTAAAAATCAGATAGTACTTGATTTTTTTGGCCAATCTTAATTAAATTTAAAAAAATCACATCTCTTTGAATGGTTTGGACATATTCTCTTCCTTCATTCCAGGGATTTCCTTGAAGTAATTTCCTGTTTTATTATCAGGAATGTAAAATATGGGCTAGGGATAAAGAAAGATCTAACTGGGTTTAGGACGAATAATACTCTTGTGTCTTAGTTTCTGTTGTTGTGATAAAATATTCTAGCTGAAGCCATGTAAGAGAGAGAGGATTTATTTTGCCTTACAGACCCTGAGGGCAAAATCTATCCACACCAAGCCAGCTTGTCACATTGTATCAGTAGTCATCCAGCAGTGTAAAATACAGGCAGGGGGGTTGGAGGGAGGGATGGCTCAGCAGTTAAGAGAACTGGCTGTTCTTCCAGAGGACCTGGGTTCAATTCCTAGCTCACATCCAGTTCCAGGGGATCTGACACCCTCACACGCAGGATCCACACAGGCAGAACACCAATGTGGATGAAATAAATAATCAAACAGTTTTTTAAAAGAACAGGAAGTGTGCCCGAGCTCTCAGACCTTGAGGCCTGGCCCCAGGATGCATTTCTCCCATCTACAAACAGTGTTACAGTTTTCCCAAAGTGTACCCCCAGCTGAAGACCAAGCATTCAAACTCGTAAGCCATGCAGGGGACATTTCATATTCAAACATCATTTTGTAATGTAATGGAAAGAAAATTATATGCTTTCCTTCCTTTTGCCTGTATGTTTAATTTTTCTAACTTTTATTTTATGTGTACGGGTATTTTATCTGCATGGGTGTCTCCACGTGCCTGCCCAGTAGCTCAGAAGCCAGAAGGAGGCATTGTATCTCCTGAAACTGTCTTCACAGAAGGTTGTGAGTTACAGTTGGGTACTGGGAACCGAGTCCTGATCCTCTGGAAGAGCAGCCAGTGCTTGCAACTACTAAACTATCTCTCCAGACCCTCTTTTACTTATTTTTTTTCTGGTATTTTGCCAATGTGTATGTCTGTGCACGAATTGTGTACCTGGTGGAGGCCAGAACAGGGTGTTGGATCTTCTGAAACTCAGTTGCAGACGGTTATGTGCGACCTACCACATGGGTGGTAGGAACTGAACTTGAGTTCTCTGCCAGAGTTAAAAATACCGTTAATTGCTGAGCCATCTCTCTAGATCCTCCTATACACCACTATATCCCTCCTATATGTGTGCATACACACACACACACACACACACACACACACACACACACACACACACGCATGCATGTACAATTTTTTAAAAGCAGTAACTCTAGAGGGTGGAGACGTGACTCAGTACTTAAGAGCAGTGGCTGCTTTTCCAGATGTCTTGGCTTCAATTCCCTGCACCCACATAGCAGTACATAACTGTCTGTAACTCCAGTTCTAGGAGATCGGACACCCTCTTCCAGCTTCCTTGGGCACCAGACATGCATGGAGTGCATAGACACATGCCTGCAATCCAAATGCCTAGACACACAAAAAAGAAAATCACTAAACTTTAAAAACCAAGACAAGGCCTGTTTACTGATGGCAGATCACTGACTTCCAGACCTCACTGTCCTGCCTTCTGGCCCCCAGAGGCCAAAACACCTCAGAACACCTGGGTGTTGCTGTTGTGCTTTGAACATGAAATGTCCTGACAGGCTCACAGGGTAGGGCAGGGCAGTGAGGTCAGAGCCATCTCCTCAAGGTAAGAGGATGGCCCTGGTGGAAACCAATCTGGAGTCCAAGCCTACGGTTCTCACGGGAATTAACTCCGTGGAGGTGGGGTGGGGTTATCTGCGTGTCTCCCGCAGTATGACAGGCCAGAAATCCTTGTGTTACTCTATGAATCCCCCCACCCCCCCCATCAACTTTACTGGAGCTTATTTTACAGTTCATATAGCTCACTCACGTCAGTTGCACAATTCAATGACTTTTATACATCTGTGTTCACAGTTTCCCACATGCAAGCATCACTGTAAACCAGTTTTAGGACATTTTCATCTCTCAGTAAGATCCCTCAAGAGCATGTACCGAGCCTCTGGCCCTTCCAGCGATTGTTTCTGGAGATTTCGTTGTCTCTGGAGATTTCACGTAAACAAAAAGCACACGCCGGGCGTGGTGGCACACGACTTTAATCCCAGCACTTGGGAGGCAGAGGCAGGCGGATTTCTGAGTTTGAGGCCAGCCTGGTCTACAGAGTGAGTTCCAGGACACCCAGGGCTACACAGAGAAACCCTGTCTGGAAAAAAACAAATTCTGTGGTGATCTCTCTCTCTCTCTCTCTCTCGATTTATTTTTCTTTATTATATGTAAGTACACTCAGGAAGAGGGCGTCAGATAAACAAACAATTTATCTCATCAAGCATGGTTGTGAGCCACCATGTGGTTGGTGGGTTTTGAACTCGGGACCTTTAGGAAGAGCAGGCAGTGCTCTTAACTGCTGAGCCATCTCTCCAGCTCCCTCTATGATCTCTTAGTTCCCCTTTTCCGTGGTTCCGCTTGAAACATTATGTTTGGAAAGGAATGTGTAAGCACAATAAATGAACTTCATTTGAAAATGATCTTTCATGATAAAAAGCAGAGAACTTCAGCTCGATGCTAATATTACAAAGGAGTCTAACAGAGGTCCTTGCACACTGGGCAAGTCTCTGGAAGACATCTCAAGTTTCTGTTGTTCCTTGCTTCCCTCTAGTGGCCAAGACTAAATTGCTAAAATAGATTCTCAACGTTCTTACCTTAAAAACAAAAGGTAGTTAAGGTAAATAAAAAGTTTGATTGACTCTTTCATTATTTTCCAATTAAAAAGTAAACAATTGGGCTGGTGAGATGGCTCAGCGGGTAAGAGCACCCGACTGCTCTTCCTAAGGTGATAAGTTCAAATCCCAGCAACCACATGGTGGCTCACAACTATCCTTAACAAGATCTGGATCCCTCTTCTGGAGTGTCTGAAGACAGCTACAGTGTACTTACATATAATAAATAAAATAAATCTTTAAAAAAAAAGTAAACAATTTTATTTATCTTTGTTTTTTGAGACAGGTTTTATCTGTGTAGCCCTGGCTGTCCTAGCACTGACTCTGTAGACAGAGGCTGGCCTCAAACTCGCAGAGATCCACCTACCTCTGCCTCCCGAGTGCTGGGATTAAAAGCATGCCACACCACACGTCTTTTTTTGTTGTTGTTTTGTTTTTCGAGACAGGGTTTCTCTGTATAGCCCTGGCTGTCCTGGAACTCACTTTGTAGACCAGGCTGGCCTCAAACTCAGAAGTCTGCTTGCCTCTGCCTCCCGAGTGCTGGGATTAAAGGCGTGTGCCACCACTCCAGGCTAGAGGTAGAGATAAAATAGTTGTAAGTGTTGGGAACTGTGGCCAAGTCCTTACTGCAAGAGGCAGATCTCCAGCTCCTAAAAGACATTTTTTTTTTCTTTAAAAAAAATCTTTCTGTTTGGGGTTGGAGAGATGGTTCAGCAGTTAAGAGTACTGACTGCTCTTCCAAATGTCCTGAGTTCAATTCCCAACAACCACATGGTGGCTCACAACCATCCGTAGTGGGATCTGATGCCCTCTTCTGGTGTGTCTGAAGACAGTGACAGTGTACTCACATACATGAAATAAATACATTAAAATCTTTTTAAAAAATCTTTCTGTTTGCTCGTCAGACTGCTCCTGAAATGAGAGGGTCACGTTAGTGTTTGCATGTAAAAGATATTCCTTTTCTGGTGCTTGGAGGTCTTTTATAAAGCAGTTATTGGGAACTATAGTCTGTCTTTGTAATCCCTCTACCACCGAAATCTACTGGCATCTCTGTGCAAAGGGAGTTAATGGAGTGGCAAGGACTCCAGGAGAGATGCTAAATTTCTTGTATAAGGAGCAAGAGAGATGGCTCAGTGGTTAAGAGCACTGACTGCTCTTCCAGAGGTCCTGAGTTCCGGTCCCAGCAACCACATGGTGGCTCTCAACCATCTGTAATGGGATCCAATGCCCTCTTCTGAGGTGTCTAAGAAGAATGACTCACATGCATAAAATAAATCATTAAAAAAAATTCTTGTTTAAATCTTAGCTATGCTGCTTTAGTTCTGGGGGTTGGGATAAATCTCTCATCGAGCAATGATGATCACAGAAGTGGTCTGCCAGGTTGTCTTATTTGCTCCGGGTTTTGTTTTGCTGTGCTTTCATTTTTGTTTTCATTTTGTTTTGTTTGAAATAAGATATTATGTATCCAGCTGGCCTCCAACACTGTATGTGAGGATGACAATGAACTTCTGAGCCTCCATTTTCCTCATCCTGAGTACTGAGAGCCACCACATCTGGTTCATGTGATGATGGGGCTCAAACTCAGGGCTTCATGCAGGCTTCTCAAGCACTCAAATCCTATCTCACTACACACACACACACACACACACACACACACACACACACACACACACACACACACACACACACACACACACACACACACACACACACACACACACACACACACACACACACACACACACACACACACACACACACACACACACACACACACACACACACACACANAAAAAAAAAAAAAAAAAAAAAAGTTTGATTGACTCTTTCATCATTTTCCAATTAAAAAGTAAACAATTTTATTTATCTTTGTTTTTTGAGACAGGTTTTATCTGTGTAGCCCTGGCTGTCCTAGCACTGACTCTGTAGACAGAGGCTGTCCTCAAACTCACAGAGATCCACCTACCTCTGCCTCCCGAGTGCTGGGATTAAAAGCATGCCACACCACACATCTTAGTTAGGGTTTTACTGCTGTGAACAGACACCATGACCAAGGCTAATCTTATAACATTTAATTAGGGCTGGCTTATAGGTTCAGAGATTCAGTCCATTATCATCAAGGTGTTAGAATCCAGGTAGACATGGGGCTGGAGGATCTGAGAGTTCTACCTCTTGTTCCAAAGGCAGCTAGAATTTTAAAAATATATGTATGTACATGCCTGGTGACCTTGGAGGCCAAAAAGGACTGTCAAATTCTCTAGAGTTGGAGGGGTTTTTTTTGTTTTTGTTTTTGGTTTTTCGAGACAGGGTTATCTCTGTATACGCCTGGCTGTCCTGGAAGTCACTTTGTAGACCAGGCTGGCCTCAAACTCAGAAGTCCGCCTGGCTCTGCCTCCCGAGTGCTTGGATTAAAGGCGCGCGCCACCACGCCCTGCTCATTTTATATTTCTAATGGCACCATCAGCTCTCATGGTTTTAAGCTGGGTTGAAAGATTTTTGGCTCTAAGCCTTGAAGTTAGGTAAATTCATCAGTGCCTGAATGTTTTGGAATATTAAACAGGGCAGGGAGGGTCCTGAGTTCCAGTCCCAGCAACCACATGGTGGCTCTCAACCATCTGTAATGGGATCTGATGCCCTCTTCTGGGGTGTCTAAGAAGAATGACTCACATGCATAAAATAAATCGTTAAAAAAAAATCTTGTGGGGCTGGTGAGATGGCTCAGCGGGTAAGAGCACCCGACTGCTCTTCCGAAGGTGATAAGTTCAAATCCCAGCAACCACATGGTGGCTCACAACCATCCGTAACAAGATCTAGCTCCCTCTTCTGGAGTGTCTGAAGACAGCTACAGTGTACTCACATATAATAAATAAAATAAATCTTTAAAAAAAAAATTCTTGTTTAAATCTTAGCTATGCTGCTTTAGTTCTGGGGGTTGGGATAAATCTCTCATCGAGCAATGATGATCACAGAAGTGGTCTGCCAGGTTGTCTTATTTGCTCCGGGTTTTGTTTTGCTGTGCTTTCGTTTTTGTTTTGTTTTGCTTTGTTTGAAATAAGATATTATGTATCGCTGGGCAGTGGTGGCCCATGCCTTTAGTCCCAGCACTTGGGAGGCAGAGGCAGGCGGATTTCTGGGTTTGAGGCCAGCTTGGTCTACAGAGTGAGTTCCAGGACAGCCAGGGCTACACAGAAAAACCCTGTCTCAAAAAAACAAACAAAAAGAAAAAAAAAAAAAGATATTATGTATCAAGCTGGCCTCAGACACTGTATGTGAGGATGACAATGAACTTCTGAGCCTCCATTTTCCTCATCCTGAGTACTGAGAGCCACCACATCTGGGTTATGAGATGATGGGGCTCAAACTCAGGGCTTCATGCAGGCTTCTCAAGCACTCAAATCCTATCTCACTACACACACACACACACACACACACACACACACACACGCACACACACACACACACACACATGCACACGCGCGCACACACACACACACACACGCACGCACGCATGCACACACACGCACACACGCACACACACATGCACACACACGCACACACACACGCACACACATGCACACACACACGCACACACATGCACACGCACACGCACACACACCCCACTACATGTTTACAATAAAGCATATATAAATCTCTTTAAGGAACAAAGAAAGCTAAATACAGATCAGACTTGACTTTCTCAAAACTTGTAGAGTCATACATATAAGTTCTACAGATTAATGAGAAAAAGAAATTACAATAAGAGTCTGGGGAGTGATCCGGTACCAGAAAAGCCTCTACCAACCCAGAGAGGGCAGAGGTCACCAGGCTAGTCAGCATCCACTCCCAGGCTTCTGGGCAGATAGCAGGTTATGCATTTCTTCCTTGGAAGGGACAACCTTGTGTGCCTAGCGTTCTTGGTTCCCCTGATGCTTATCTGTGTGCAGATTTATGCAAGAGCGTATTTATCTCAGGGTTGTTTATGCATGCTCAAGTTACAATGAAAACAGTATCCTAAAAAAAACCTACTGTGCACTGGAAATGTCATAGTATAATAATGATGGTGATGGTAAATAAATAATAAATTAATAAATAAATAGCCTTACTGTGGTAGCATGCCTTTAATCCCAGCACTCGGGAGGCAGGGGCAAGCTAATGTCTATGACTACATAGTGAGTTCAAGGACAGTCAAAGCTATATAGGGGGACTATCTCAAACCAACCAAACCAACCAAACCAACCAACCAAACAACAACAAATGCTTCTAGGGCCTGGGGAAATGGCTCAGCATCTAAGAACATCAGGTTTCCCAGGACCCACAGTCCATGATTTCAATTTGAGATGAACTAATGCCCTCTTCTGGCCATCACAGGCACTGCATGCACTTGATACACAGCCACAAGCAGGCAAAAGACTCACACGTTTAAGATAAAAATAAAACTTAAAAAGTTCGCTATATACACCTAACCCACCCACCTCACAGTTTGTTAACACAGCATGGTCAGAGCGTCAGTCATGCTGCCTGAGAGCTGCCATCCAGCAGAGTGAGGAAGCACTGTCACATACCCCTAGCCCACTGCTACTGTTTGGATGCTGACCACCCTGAAGGCCCGTGTACTAAAACTAAAGGCTTTGTCTCTAACTTGATGTTTCTTAGAAGCTTTAAGAAGTGGAAGCTGAGCAGGGGGGCCCTTTGGTTAGTTTGTGCTCTTAAAGGGGATAGTGAAACCAGGCCTCGTTTTTCTTCCCATCATGTCTTGCTCTGCCATGCTTCCCTTGCCACGATGAGCTGTATTGCTGTGAGTCCAAAGCAACAGACCAACTGCCTAGGGAATGATGCTGCCCACAGTGGGATGGCCTTTTCCACATCATTTAACAATCAAGACAGTCCTTTATAAACATTCCCACTGCCAGTCTGACCTGGACAGTCCCTCAATTGAGACTACCTTCTCTTTACTGTAGGTGCAAAGCTGAGAGCCAATGTTAACTCGGACAGTAGCGTCACAAATTGGCAACAAACAGGCCTGGGTAAATGAATTATAATACATAGATTCAGAATGACGTTGTGTAACCATTCATAAAAAGCATGTTTCTCCATATTTATTGACCTGCACAGTGCACAATGTGTCACAGAACGAAAGCATAAAATTATTTATATAAAATCATTTTCACGCATCCACAATTAGCACCATGCTTGGTAGTAAGACTCTATATGGCTTTTGTTTTGTTTTGTTTTGTTTTGTTTTGTTTTGTGAGACAGGGTTTCTCTGTGTAGCCTGGCTGTCCTGGAACTCGCTCTGTAGACCAGGCTGGCCTCGAACTCAGAAATCCACCTGCCTCTGCCTCCCGAGTGCTGGGACTAAAGGCATGCGCCACCACTCCCAGTTGTCGTAGGACGTTAGTGTACGGAAACATAACTCTTTGGGTGGGAAATGTAGCTCAGTGGCTAAGAACCCTGCTGCTTTCCTAAAGGTTTGAGTTCAGTTCCCAGCACCCAGGTCAGCCAGGTCACAAATTCCATGTAACTCCAGCTCCGGGGGATCCGGGGGATCCGGGGGATATGGGGGATCGATGCCCTCTTCTGACCTTTGGGAGCAGCTGCTTCGTCATGAGCACACACACACACACAATACACACACACACACACACACACACACACACACACACACACACACACACATATATATATATATATATATATATATATATATATATATATATATATATATATATATCAAGGGCTGGGCCATGGGTCAGAGGTTAAAAGCACTAGCTGCTCTTCCCGAGGTTCCCAATTCCCAGCAAACACATGGTGCCAGGCTATCTATCTAGATCTATCTATAAAGAGATCTGGTGCCCTCTTCTAGCATGCAGGCAGAGCACTATGTACATAACAAATATAACTTAAAAAACAAACAAACAAACAAACAAACCTAAGTGGATTGCATTCTTGCCTGGNACTTTGTAGACCAGGCTGGCCTCGAACTCAGAAATCCGCCTGCCTCTGCCTCCCGAGTGCTGGGATTAAAGACGTGTGCCACCACGCCCGGCACTGAGGATGGTTTTCTAAGAAGAGTCATCAAACTTCTCTCCCCACCTCCCCTCTCCCCCTCCCCTCCCCCTCCCCTCCCTCACTCTGTCCCCCTCAACCCCACTCTTCTCTCCATATATATACAAAGAAGAAGTTAAGTTAAGGTATAGTAAGAAGACAGATATCTATACAACTGGAAAACAGCACTCACCAAAACACACATTCTAGTTCAGGCCCTCTGTAAACCGGGGCACTGCTCTGGGTTCACAGTAGAGAACAGAGTGGTCCCCAGTGGTTAGCCAGGAAGCCTGAGGCCACAGCTTCCAGCTCTTTCCAGCCATAACTGTAAGTACTCCTGAAATATTCCTTTCTTCTTCTTTTCACTGCAAGAATAAGAATGTCTTTTTTGAAAATGATTTTGAAAACTTTTGCCTGTTTGGATCCTTATGTGAAGACAGGGCCTCCCTGTGTAGCCCTGGCTGTCCTGGAACTCACTCTGTAGACCAGGTTGGCCTCGAACTTAAAAATCTACCTGCCATGCCAGGCAGTGGTGGCGCAAGCCTTTAATCCCAGCACTCGGGAGGCAGAGACAGGCAGATTTCTGAGTTCGAGGCCAGCCTGGTCTACAAAGTGAGTTCCAGGACAGCCAGGGCTATACAGAGAAACCCTGTCTCAAAAAACTAAAAAACAAACAAACAAACAAACAAAAATCTACCTGTCCCTGGCTCCCCACTACTGTGATTAAAGGCGTGAGCTATGATGCTCAGCAGACTTTACTCTGTTACTACATGTACATGGGTGGCTGCAGAGGGTGCCTGCCCCACCTGCTTGTGTGGAGGTCAGAGGACAACCTATGGGTGTCTTCTCTCCTTCTAAACTTGCAGAGTAGTTTCTCTGGGCTGTACACTGGGTCCCAGGGGCCAAATTCACGTCATCGGGCTTGGTGGCACTTTTACCCAGTAAGCTACTTTGAGAGCCCTCAAAAAAGCTGTGTATATATGCTCCACAAATAATTCAAGAGTGTATGAGCCAAAAAGTGATGGCATTCTCTTTCCCACACTCCTTTATTTTATTTTTTCAGACACACACACACACACACACACACACACACACACACACATATATGTGAAAATTTATATATGTGTATATATGCAGTATGTATACATATATACACATACACACATATATCCATATTATATATGTATTTTATATATCATATATGTGTGTGTGTGTCTATCTGTCTGTCTGTCTGTCTTTATGGTCACCAGGTGAAGACCAGAAGGTGGTGCTGTGTCCACCAGAACTGGAATCACTGGCTATGATGACCCTCCTGGTGTGGGTGCTTGGAACCAAACTCAGGTTCTCTGCAAGAGCAGTAGCCACTATTAACTTCTGAGCCACCTCTATAGTGCCTCCTTTTAATATTCTCACCTATTAATCATAATGTGGTGTATGATTTTTCATTCAATACTACATAGTGAATGCCTTTGTTTCTTCATTTCTTTCTTTTTTGGCTTTTTGAGATAAGGTTTCTCTGTGTAACAGTGCTAGCTGTCCTGGAACTCCTTTGGTAAACCAGGCTGATCTCAAACTCACTTGCCTCTACCTCCCCTAGTGCTGAATTAAAGGCATGGGGCACTACGCCCAGCTAGTGAATGCCTTTCAAAGTAAAATATGAACGAAGTATCTAAAGTAGAAATCTAAAGTAACTCAGGTTTTTAGTTTTTTATTGAAGCAAAATGTATTTAACATAGTTGACCATTTAGTTTTTGTTTTTGTTTTTGTTTTTTGTTTTGTTTGACACAGGGTTTCTCTGTGTAGCCCTGGCTGTCCTGGAACTCACTTTGTAGACCAGGCTGGCCTCGAACTCAGAAGTCTGCCTGCCTCTGCCTCCCGAGTGCTGGGATTAAAGGTGTGCGCCACCACGCCCAGCGACCATTTAGTATTTTTAAAGTGGATTTTTAATTAAGTAAATTCACAATGTTATACAACCATTACCACTAAGATAACTTGAGTTTTAAGTGACATGTATATTAGATTTGAAAATAATATATGCAGTGCGATTTTTTTTCACTCTTCAGAAGCTTTTCCTGGCCAGGCATGGTGGCACACACCTTTAATCCCAGCACTCGGGAAGCAGGGCCAGGCGGATTTCTGAGTTCGAGGCCAGCCTGGTCTACAGAGTGAGTTCCAGGACAGCCAGGGCTACACAGAGAAACCCTGTCTCGAAAAAACAAACCAAACAAACCAACCAACCAACCAACCAAACAAACAAAAGCTTTTCCTGTCACATTCCTCTACATTTGCAGCCCAGAAGCTAATCTGAAAACAAACACAGCCAGTCCCAGCATACAATGGGTCTATTTGATCATGTAAATCAGTGTACACTCCAGAGAAATCACTCTGTAAGTTTAGAATTTTGCTCTCTCTCTCTCTCTCTCTCTCTCTCTCTCTCTCTCTCTCTGTGTGTGTGTGTGTGTGTGTGTGTGTGTGTGTGTGTTGGGGCACACTAACATAACACTATACACTATCATATTCTCTTCACATGTTGAGTGGAATCAGGGGACCAGCAATGCCAGCCAGGCATTTGATCACTGTATCTACAGTGTACTGTGTATTTGGCTAGGTTATTGGTACAACGCTGTGATTGGGTTAGGTCAAGTTTACCAAATGCTTTTCTGATTTATGACGTTTTCAACTTCTGTTGAGTTTATCAGGATTGAACACCATCATACTATCCAAGGCGCACATTCCCAGGTGTGCTGGCAGCCTTGAGAACACTACAGTGGCCTGCGGAGGTGGAGAGAACAACAAATTGGTTCTACAGTCTTGGCTCAGATACTTGTGAATATGTGCTTTTAGGTAGGAACGTGATTTGCCTGAGCTCCACTTCGTTAGACTTTTCTTTAAAGGCATCCTTGTTGACAACGGTTTTGTCCAAGGGGATATCCACAGAGAAACTTGTGGGCATGGGGTGACCTTAGTGATACACTTTCACTTTGACCTCTCGGCGATTTTCTTCCTGCCCTTGGCAGCTGTAACTTTCCTGGGAGTGAGTCAATCCCAGACTTCAGAGCGTGGCTGCAAGGGTCTGAGGAGCCATCATCAATGTTCTTCATGATGACAGCTTTGCCTCTGCATCCAGCTGGGACCAGCACTACTTTTCCAGGTTTTATGAGCTTGCCCATCTCTACAGCAAGAAGCTGGCACCAGGAGAGTTGTGTAGCTGCATTGTGATGATTCATGGGAGCTGCAGGACTGGAGTTCCTGAGATAGCTCACTCTTAGTGTCATAAAAGGCTCCTTCCCTCAGCAGCTGTCTACTGCTTAAGGAATCTTGGGAAAGGATGGGTGTAGTCTGAGTCTTGTAAGTTTCAGGACATTCCTGAGGCTTACAAGGCTTCCTTCTCCTTCCAGGTGGGGATGTTCCAATTTGGAGGAAATAATCACGTGACACCCCACCCTTTCCAGTAGCTCCCACATTCTTCTGCCTCTTCCTCCTCTTTGATGTTGAGCTTTGTAGTGGGTGATATAGATGTCTGATTATTTCCTTCTAATTATGTCTGAATATTGGGCCACTGTATTACAACAAGAGTTACTTACTGTAAACAGTTGACCAGTTATGCATTTCCACAGTAATCTCTCATTTCCAAAAAAGGTTTCCTCCACAGCTAAGCTGAATGTGGGGGAGGGGTATCAGAAGCCCTGTGAGTCTGTATGGTGGTGAATAATCACACTGGGACCAACTGCGGGAGACAGATCCACTTTACTTTGAGTGATTCAAGGCTCATAAAGTTTTGGGGAACTGAGGGTAGGAACAACCAGGATGGGCAAAAGTCATTGGCTGATGGCTTATTGTACCAAAATGTCTCATTAGTATGGGGAAGCATTTCAGGAATCTCAGGTGCTAGCCGAATAGGTTCTTATCAGAAGAAAGGAAATTGATTATATAATCTAACTGAGGCTATATGATATTCCTTACGCTGTGTGTGTGTGTGTGTGTGTGTGTGTGTGTGTGTGTGTTCTTGCACTTAGAATTTCTCAGACGAGATCAGAGAAGAAGCGCTGCTAACGAAGGGAGTCTTTCATTACACACTGAGCCTCTGAAGGCTATCTAATTAATGGTGGACTTCGACCTTAATTTGAAGAGCTTTCCCACAGTAATATATGTGTGTAAACACAAAATATAACTGTGAGTGTAAATATAAATTAGAAGACAATTTGACAGGCACATCACATCTGTTTAATGCAACAGTAGCAGCAGTCTCTTTACTGGAGCCTATAACATATGTAGCCACAAGGTTTTGCTCTCATACACAGTATGAAGTTCCCTCCTTTGGAGGAGTCTTAGGTTAGTTAAATCAGAGATCCAACCACAATTGGTTCCAACCACGATAGTCCCGGCACTAATGAGTCAGTGGGCTTCTCTTGCTTCGAGTGTTGGTAGTTGTGCTGGATGGTTTCATGTCAACTTAACACAGAAAGAGATTCTCCATTGCTTAATGCCTTTCTAAGATCTGCCTATACACAAACCTATAGAGTATTTTGTTAATCAGTGATTGCTGTGGGAAGGCCCAGTCTACTATGGGTGGGGCCATCCCTGGCAGATGGTCCCAGGGGGTGTATAAGAGAGCAGGCTGAACAAGTCATGAGGTGCAAGCCAGTAAGCAACACTCTCCATGACCTCGGTGTCCGCTCCTGGTTTCAGTTCCTGCTCCGACTTCCCTGGATGGACTACAAGCTGTCTGATGAAATAAACCCTTTCCTGCCACGTCGTTTTTGGTCATGATGTTTCATCATAGTGGTATAGAAACCCTAAGACAGACAGTAGTGTAGCACACAGGGTCCATTGTTGAGCTGGACTGTCAACAGCCAGTTTTGCTCCGCAGNGTCCGCTCCTGGTTTCAGTTCCTGCTCCGACTTCCCTGGATGGACTACAAGCTGTCTGATGAAATAAACCCTTTCCTGCCACGTCGTTTTTGGTCATGATGTTTCATCATAGTGGTATAGAAACCCTAAGACAGACAGTAGTGTAGCACACAGGGTCCATTGTTGAGCTGGACTGTCAACAGCCAGTTTTGCTCCGCAGCCAGTGCCCTCCAGGACTAGGAAACCAATCAGGGGAGAAGGAGCCTCTAGCTCAGTCTCAGCTTGATTTCTCCACGCTCTGCAGACAAAGCATGCACTGTCTTTTGCAATGGGAACTTAACATCTAGTTCTGGCACACAACCAACATCAGGGCCAATAATCTATGCAGCATGTAGAGCCTCGGGGGGGGGGGGCAACAACTCATGGAGGCAATTCACTTCCGATACAGGATTCTGATAGCTGATAGCTTCTGGGAGTGCCCCCCCCCCTTTTTTTAAAGATTTATTTATTTTATTACATGTAAGTACACTGTAGCTGTCTTCAGACACTCCAGAAGAGGGCATCAGATCTCATTACAGATGGTTGTGAGCCACCATGTGGTTGCTGGGATTTGAACTCAGGACCTTCGGAAGAGCAGTCAGTGCTCTTAACTGCTGAGCCATCTCTCCAGCCCCGGGAGTGCCTTCTTTTAAAAACTACTTTTGTCTAGGGGTGGTGAGATGATTCAACAGTTAAGAGAGCATTCTGACCTTGCGTACTTTTCATCCTAGCATTGGAGAAGCAGAGATGGCAGAACTCCAGTCTACCTAGTCAGTTCCAGGCCACCCAGGGCTGCATAGTAAGACCCTGCTCCTTCTCACAAAAAAGACATTAGGTGGATATAGTGGGCCTCATGCCTTTAATCCTAGCATCTAGTTGGCAAGGGCAAATGGATCTCTGTAAGTTTGAAGCCAACATGGTCTATAAAGAGAATTTCAGGAGAGCCAGTGTGATCTTGTCTTTAAAAAAAAAAAAGTACATTTCTTTATTTTTATTTTTTTGCTTGTCCATGAGGGTAGAGATCAGAGGAAAACTTGTAAGAGAAAATTCTCTCCTTCCATCATATGGATCCTGGGGGACAAACTCAGCTCATCAGGCTTAGTGACAAGTGCTCTAACCTACGGAACCACCTCCCCAGCCCTGAGGGGTATTCTTTCCCTCTGCTGCAGCATACCTTTGTCCAAGTTCTAATTGTTGGGGTTTTGTAAGTATTTCTTTATTTAGTGTGTGTGTGTGTGTGTTAAGTATATGTATGAATACCATGTACATTCGGTGTCTGCATAGGTCAGAAGAAAACATTAGGCCCATGGACACTGGAGTTATAGTTGTGAGCTATATGAGGTTGGTTTGGTTTTTTTTTTTGTTTTGTTTTTGTTTGTTTGTTTGTTTGTTTGTTTGTTTGTTTTTTGAGACAGGGTTTCTCTGTGTAGCCCTGGCTGTCCTGGTCTCGAACTCAGAAATCCGCCTGCCTCTGCCTCCCGAGTGCTGGGATTAAAGGCATGTGCCACCACGCCCGGTTGTGAGGTTAGTTTTATGAAGTAACCCAAGTCCTCAGAAAGAGCAGCAAATGCCCTTAACTGCTGAGCCATCTGTTCAGCACCCTATATTTCCATTTTAGTAACCCCGTAATTATTTCAGTCAATACAGAATACAGCCTGTATATAGTGGTAAAATGAATGGAAGTCCTGGTCCCCTTAGCCCTGTGACTGTGAAGCGAATGCCCCAATCATTATCAATTCTCTGAGACGTGCTTGTGGGTACCGCTGAGTTGGGATAAGACCCAATCTGCTACACTCACGGATTGCTTGCACAACACATTAACTAATTAAAAGTTTTCTCTTACAGGATATCTGAGCTTGTTTCTAGTTAGGTTGTGGCTCAGCCCTTAGCACAGACCTTTAATCCCTCTGGCCGGAATATAAACACATCCATAGCTCTCAGCTTTAATCCAAACAATGAAGGTAAAGTTCGTCTGTAGAAGGAAACACCCATGTTTGAAAGTGGTGTCTCTGATTGAGTGGCAGAAAAAGTGACGAATCAGAGAAAGATTTGACAGAATAGGATACGCCCAACTCTCACAAGGAGAGGACAGCTACTTAATGGAGAGACAAGGCAGTACAAAGAGGAAGAGGAGCATACAGCACAGGAATACAGTAGAGTTCCTAGAGAGTGGTACAGTAGAGTTGAGAGGGAGAATGGAGCAGCCTAGAGCGAGAGAAAGAGGATGGCGGCAGTTTGTGGTGGTTTGAATATGCTTGATCCAGGGAGTGTCGCTATTAAGAGGTGTGGCCTTCTTAGAGTGGGTGTGGCTTTGTTAGTGTAGGTGGGGCCTTGCTGAAGGAAGTGAGTCACTGTGTGGTAGGCTTTGAGATCGTCCTCCTAGCTGCCTGGAGGCCAGTCTCCCCTGGTTGCCTTCTGATCAAGATGCAGAACTCTCAGCTCCTTCTGTAGCCTCATGTCTACGTGCATGCTGCCATAGTTCCTGCTATGATGATAGTGGACTAAACCTCTGAACCTGTAAGCCAGCCCCAATTAAATGTTGCCTTTATAAGACTTGCCTTGGTCATGGTGTGTGTTCACAACAGTGGAAACTCTAAGACACAATTTTACCAGGACAGTTGCACAGAGACAGGTTGCAGGTAAAGACAGAGTGAGCCAGAAAATGAGAAGAAGCCAGAAGGTTAGAACATTGCTACTGTAGGTTTGAGGCAAAGCAGAGCAATTCAGAGACTGAGAGAGAAGCCAGATTGAATACGCCAGCTTGGAGAGGAACCTGTAAGAGGAGCCAAAAGAGCTGAGTTGAACCAACCAGCCAGAGTTCAGAAGGAGGAAGAAAGGGGGCGCTTATCCAGCAGCAAGTCTCGGAGGCTGAATACCTTCTAGACCTAGATAATATTGTATGGAGGGTAGAGGCTTCCAAGACTAGGCCCAGGTTAGCAGACGGAGGCATTAAGTCTTGGAGACAATGGATTTGGGGCAGTGTCCACACAGGTGAGCACCGATTTGTATCCTTACTGACATATACGGACCCTGTATAGTCTCTTCGTGTCTTTTTTTAGATATTTTCTTTATTTACATTACAAATGCTATCCCTGCACACACACCCCCCTCTGCTCCCCTACACGTCCACTCCCACTTCTGGGCCCTGGCGTTTTCCTGTACTGGGGCATATAAAGTTTGCAAGACCAAGGGGCCTCTCTTCCCAATGATGGCCGACTAGGCCATCTTCTGCTACATATGCAGCTTGAGACAAGAGCTCTGGGGGTACTGGTTAGTTCATATTGTTGTTCCACCTAAAGGGTTGTAGACCCCTTCAGCTCCTTGGGTAATTTCTCTAGCTCCTCCATTGGGGGCCCTGTGTTCCATCCTATAGATGACTATGAGCATCCACTTCTGTATTTGCCAGGCACTGGCATAGCCTCACTCGAGATAGCTATATCAGGGTCCTTTCAGCAAAATCTTGCTGGCATATGCAATAGTGTCTGGGTTTGGTGGCTGATTATGGGGTGGATCCCCCAGGTAGGGTAGTCTCTGGATGGTCCATCATTTCATCTTAGCTCCAAACTTTGTCTCTGTAACTCCTCTCTCCGTGTCTTAATTTGGAATATGCCTCATATTTATTTATTATTATTATTTTTCATTTATTTGTTTATTTATTTGATTTTTCGAGACAGGGTTTCTCTGTGTAGCCCTGGCTGTCCTGGAACTCACTTTGTAGACCAGGCTGGTTTGGAACTCAGAAATCCTCCTGCCTCTGCCTCCCGAGTGGTGGGATTAAAGGCGTGTGCCACCACGCCCGGCATGCCTCACATTTATTGTTACCATGCAGAATAGCAGACTATTTCATGGGAATGTTGGTAGCTTTAGCTACTTTCCAGTGTGTGTCAAATCACTGTGGCCAGACTGTAGCTAAGAGCCTGAGTGATCTCTGGAAGCAGATGGCTTGTAGCTTGCTTGGTAAGGGCATCTGCTTCCTGATTTCCAAACCTCAACGAGCTATGGGCTGCCAGCCACATAGAAAACCACTGATTACTGTTGAACTCTGTTACATACTTCCTCCAAGATCTGCTGCCCCACAGTGGTGGAAAGAGCATCATCCACCAGTTCTTTGCCCATTGGGCCAGCCATAAAGTCAGACCTCCGAATCCAGCCCCACAACTGTCCATACGGATTGTCTCAGGGTAAATCTCACGAACTGGTACTCTCCACTCTGCGCTCTCTTATCTCAGTCCACTGGCTACGCTTTCTCGCTTTCTTGCTTCCTTTCTCCAGCCACACGATGTCAGTGTTCATTTGCATTTCGACAGCCACCCAGTCCCGTTTGGGTCCTCCCTTCAGGAGACAGATGGTGTCTTAGCACTTTACCTCTCTTAGCGCTTGGTTCAATTACCCGGGGGCGGCTTAGAAGCTTGAAAGAACACTGGTGCCAACGCAGCCTGCACGGCCTTGGCGACGGGACTTGCAAGCACCGCAACACACTACTGTAAATGTGCGAGCCGCCTCTGGCAAGTTTGATTCCGCGCTACCGGAGAAAGAGGCGTGGCCTTTATTTGGATAAGCAGCTTTCGCTGTTACTGGGATGCTGGGCCCCTTCTGTCAGAATGCTTTACGTTAATCCAGCAGTTGCTGTTCTAGTACTGTGTGCCAGCTTCCTTCCCTTTCCATGGCTAGGACCCAAACACTATTGGAACTGTTTGTTCAAGCTGTTTTTTGTTTTTTGTTTTTTATAGTGACTTCTAACACAAAGGGACACGGCCATTACTGTTATCTTGCCAAGATCTTAGCTTACTCGGGAGCCTCTTGAGCCATTTATTTATTTTAGCACTCATAGCACGTGGTTCATTTTTACTAAGTTGTTGGGTGCGATATTGATAACGCCTCTTACTGGAGTATAATACTAGAATTTCACAGCGGAGCTCGCCCTTGCCTTGTGTGGACTGACTGCCCATCCCGCTTCCCTGAGGTGCACACCGGGAAGTCTTTCAGAGACGCGTTGTGAAACTTTTGCACTAAAGGGAGAGAGCAGGAGGAGAAAGCAAGGTCTCCACCACCTTCCCTTGCCAAATAGACAGTGTGGAAGGTAATTTTGCGTGAGTACTCGCAGAGGCTCCTCTGAATGTGAATAGCCCCTGGGGATTCACCAACCCAGAGAATACAAAAAGGAGGAAGAGGAGGAGGAAAAGGAAGAGGAGGAGGAGGAGGGAGGAGGAGGGGGAGGAAGAGGAGGGGGAGGGGGAGGAAGAGGAGAAAGAGAAAGAGGAAGAGGAAGAGGAAAAGAGAAAGAGAAAGAGAAAGAGAAAGAGAAAGAGAAAGAGAAAGAGAAAGAGAAAGAGAAAGAGAAAGAGAAAGAGAAAGAGAAAGAAGAAAATAGGGGTGTTAGCAAGTTCCAAGGCCACATGGAGAGATCCCATTACTTGTATCTGTTGTTCTGGCATAAGAGCAGTGCTGGGCACAGTGGCATAAACCTGGTAACTACCTTACTTAGGAGTGCTGGGCACAGCGGTGTAGATGGGGTCTACCTTACTCAAATCTCTACATCTGAAGTCTTTTATGGGAGCTGTCTGGCATCTTCACAGGCCACACACCAAGCCGAAGAAAGGCCTTCGGGTAGAGCAAATAACCTGTAATCTTTCTAGCTCCTTTAAAGTTGCTGTAATTTCAGCATAGACTTCCAGGTAGTCAGTACAATTTGATATTTATAGGTCGACTCAGGCCCGGAACTTTCTAGGCTCCCAGGGGGCCATTCACAAACGGCGGTCTTGACAGGTGAAATTCTGCAATGGTGGCCTGCCTTGACAGGTGAAATTCTGCAATGGTGGCCTGCAGGGTGAGCACCCCCAGTAGATTCTCCTGCTGAGAAGAAGTGCACTCAGGGTTTACCCTTGGAGGGAGACAATTGCTATCACTGCGACTTACTGTGAAAACTTATGTCAACTTGACACACAGGATAGAGTTATCTGAAGGAGGGAAACTTGAGAAAAATGCCTCCATATGACCCAGCTATAAGACTCTCTCTCTCTCTCTCTCTCTCTCTCTCTCTCTCTCTCTCTCTCTCTTTGGTTTTCGAGACAGGGTTTCTCTGTGTAGCCCTGGCTGTCCTGGAACTCACTCTGTAGACCAGGCTGGCCTTGAACTCAGAGATCCGCCTGCCTCTGCCTCCCAAGTGCTGGGATTAAAGGTATGCGCCATTACACCCAGCTTTCTCTCTCTCCTTTTTTAATGATGTATTTATTTTATGTATATAGGTACACCATTGCTCTCTTCAGACACACCAGAAGAGGGCATCAGACCCCATTGCAGATGGTTGTGAGCCACCACGTGGTTGCTGGGAATTGAACTCAGGACCTCTGGAAGAGCAGTCAGTGCTCTTAACCATAATGGGCCATCTCTCTAGCCCCAAGGTATTTTCTTAATTAGTTATTGATGGGAGAGAGCCCATCCCACTCTGGGTGGTTCCATGCCTAGGCTGGTGGTCCTGAGTTTTATAAGGAAACAGGCTTAAGCACGCCATGAAGAGTGAGACAGTGAGCAGCACCATGTGATCTGAATAAAAATGGCTTCATAGATTCAAGGACTGGCACTACTGGGAGGTGTGGCCTTGTTGGAGGAAGAGAGTCACTGATGGGTGGGCTTTGAGGTTTTAGAAGCTCAAGCAAGGCCTATTGGTTCACTGTTTCTTCCTGCTGGCTGCCGATCCAGATGTGGAACTCTCAGCTCCTTCTCTAGCACCATGTCTGCCCACATGCCACCATGCTTCCTGCCATGGTGATAATGGACACTGTAAGCCAGCCCCAATGAAATCTTTTCCTTCATAAGAGTTGCTGTGATTAGCCAGGCAGTAGTGGCGCACGCCTTTAATCCCAGCACTCGGGAGGCAGAGGCAGGCGGATTTCTGAGTTTGAGGCCGGCCTGGTCTACAAAATGAGTTCCAGGACAGCCAGAAAAACCCTGTCTCGAAAAACCAAACCAAAAAAAAAAAAAAAAAGAATTAACTTTGCCAGGCGTGGTGGCGCACACCTTTAATCCCAGCACTCGGGAGGCAGAGGCAGGCGGATTTCTGAGTTCGAGGCCAGCCTGGTCTACAAAGTGAGTTCCAGGACAGCCAGGGCTACACAGAGAAACCCTGTCTCAAAAAACAAAACAAATAAAACAAAACAAAACAAAACAAAACAAAAGAGTTGCTGTGATCACGGTGTCACTTCATAGCAATAGAAACCCAAACTAAGACAGGCAGCCCTCCATGGCCTCGGCTTCGGCTCCTGCCTCTGGGATCCTTCCCTGTCTGAGTTCCTGTCCTGACTTTCTTCAAAGATGTACAGTGTGTGGAAGTGTAAGCTGAATAAACCCTTTCCTCCCCATCTTGCTTTCTGGTCATGGTGTTTCACTGCAGTAGAAACCCTAACTAAGACACAGGCTTAGTCCTTGCCCCCTGCACCATCCCATGATCTCATCACCATCAACTGCTGCCATTGCTCTTGGCACTTTGGGGTCACGACAATGCTCCAATAGCCACTGAGCCAATAAACCTGCAATTCAACACGGAGCCTCTACACACCATGAGGGCTCTGTGGCAGGCAGACCTAAATCAGAAGGATAGTGGGGATCGTCCCTTTGTCCATAAAGGGGGTGTGGTGGTTTGAATAGGCTTGGCCCCATAGACTCCTGTATTTGGATGCTTGGCCCATGGAGGAGGTGTGGCCTTGTGAGAGGAAATGTGTCACTGTGGAGGGGCCTTTGAGGTTTTGTTTGTTTGGTTTGGTGTTTTTGAGACAAGGTTTCTCTGTATAGCCCTGGCTGTCCTGGAACTCACTTTGTAGACTAGGCTGGCCTCGAACTCAGAAATCTGCGTGCCTCTGCCTCCCAAGTGCTGGGATTAAAGGCATGTGCTTCCACTGCCTGGCCTGGGCTTTGAGGTCTTAAATGCCCAGTGTGGAATCCAGTCCCCTCCTAGCTGCCTTTGCATCACGATGTAGAACTCTCAGCTTCTTCTCTAGCACCAAGTCAGTCGGCCTGCATGTGACCATGCTTCCCTCCATGATGATAATGGACTGAACCTCTAAGCAGTCAGCCGGCCCCAGTTAACTGTTTTCCTTCACAAGAGTTGCCTTGGTCATGGCGTCTCTTCACAATAACCCTAAGACAGGGGGTACAGTATAGGGGTTTCACCTGTGACTACATACATATCTCTCATCCCTTTCATCCTCTGGCTAGTCTCTAATTGTCACAGTTTCTGTCCAGGGCCACTGTTTGGGACCCCATAGGTGCTGACTCGTGCGTTCTCCCTCCCTCTGAAATCAAGTGTGGTTCAGTGAAGCAAAGGGGTATTTTTTCATCGCGTGTACTCTCTTCCCCTTTACTGTCTGATGCTTCCCTTGACTTCTGCATTAGTTATTCTTTCTGTAGTTATGATCAAACATCTGACAAGAAGCAGCTAAAGAAGAGAGAGGATAGAGTTGTAAACTGTGAGGGGCGTGGCAGCCGAAAGCATCGTTTAGCTGCTTACACCGCATCTGCAGTCCAGAAGCAGAAGGAGGACTATGAAACCTCAAGGCCTGCCCCCCCCCCCCCCCCCCCGCAGGAACCCACTCCCTAAAGGTTCCACAACCTTCCCAAACAGCGCCACCAGCTGGAGACCAAGTATTCAAGCGTATGACCCTATGGGGAGGAGCCTATCGGGAGGAGCCTATCAGGAGAAGCACATTTCACATCCAAATCACAGGAGGTTACAAGGCTTTAGAATCCAAGAAGGGCTCCTTAGCATAGATCTAATTTGTGCTCTTTCCCTCGCCCTCCCCCTTCCCCCTCCCCCCTCCCCACTCCTCTCCATCTCATGGAGCTATAAGAGACAGAAAACCAATAGCCCCATAACTTTTTTTTTTCCTTCTGATTTTCCTGCCCCAACTAAGGGACAAATGCAGAGAATAGCACTGGGATATCATTCCCAGTCTAATTCTTTCTATCCACAGGCAACCTTTTGTGGGTCTCAGTTGAGCCCCAGTCACTTGTCTTTCCACTCACACCCAAGGCCAGGCAGCTGCTACCGTCCCCCTGTCCTGGCCCACATATGCTACATACAGAGACTTCTGTCTATTCTCAGGCATCAGTCACTCAGGAGGCATCAGTGTGACTCCCCATAAGCTCCTCCCCATAGGCTCCTCCCCATAGGCTCCTCCCCATAGGCTCCTCCCTATAGGCTCAGAGGCTTGAACTCTTGATCTCCAGCTGGCGGCACTGTTTGGGAAGGTTGTGGAACCTTTAGGGAGTAGGTTCCTGCTTTTATAGTAGATCCCATTCATCAAGGAAACATGCCATCCTATGCCACTTAAAGGAAGACAGCCATCCCGAGGTTCTTCTTCAGAGGTTCAACCTACAGAAGGCTTCACCATGGTCGCCTGTCCTATTGCCCATAGCAGGAGACCTACAATAGCTTTCTCAAGTTCCTCTTTGTTTTTCTTGGTCTCTGGCTACCCACCTTGTTGCATAATGTCTTATTTAGGGTTTTGCTGCTGTGAACAAAAACTATGACCAAGGCAACTCTTGCATTGGGCAAATCTTTCATTGGGGCTGGTTCACAGGTTCAGAGGTTCAAAGGTTTAGTCCAGTATCATCAAGGGGGGAGCATGGCAGCATCCAAGCAGGCATGGGGCTGGAGGAGCTGAGAGTGCTACGTCTTCATCTGAAGGCCTCTAGGCGAAGACTGACTTCCAAGCAACTAGGATGAGGGTCTTAAAGCTCATGGACACAGTGATACACCTACTCCCACAAGGCCACTCCTCCTAATAGTGCCACTCCCTGGGCTAAGCATATACAAACCATCACACTCGACTTTTCCTGAGGATGTTTAAACAATTACCTATTACCCCAGACAAGGTGTTGAAGATGGACTGAAGAAAGCATTTCACTCAAGTCTAGAACTAAGGGTTTTTCTGGGTGACATTCAGGTGAACAGGTGAGGGTTACAGGTAATGTCCTGTTCATCACGGGACTTTCTTAACACACCTTGCCAGCAGCTTCTTTATTCCTCGTTAATCTCAAGACAGGGCTTCCTGAATCTTAAGTTTTGTGAACTTCCTGAGCCTTACAGGTTTGCTGTTTCCTGAGTCTTATGACTCTCCCTCCACCTTCCTATATCTAGTGGGGAAGCCCAGAGGAAATAGGTTCTGAACAAATGACAAGGGAACTGCACCTGTGAATAGTCTTTATCAAAGACCGCCATGCTACTTCAGACGCCAATTTGACATCACTGCCTTGCAGAGGCAACCTGAGGGTATGCAGCCTGCACAGTTGCAAAGGTCTTCATGCTTGGACGGGCTTGGTGACTGGCTTAACACTCTGCTGCAGTTGAAAACCTCTCCTTGTGAATGGAATTATAAATTCCATTAGCCCATATAAAAGACACATAATCCAGGTATTTTATTTACAAGCTGTAAGCCTAGGCTGGCCAGGTTTGGAGCCATTCTAACTCATGTCACAGCCACGTGTCCCTGGTTTCTTGCTGTTTCACAGTGGACACCTGCTCGTGGTCCATCTCCTCTCATGGCTGCTTCCTCCTCCCTCCTGTCCTTTCTTCTTCTTTTCCTCTCTACCTGCCACCCCCAGGCAAGTAACTGAAAACTCGCCTCTCTCTATCTACTGCCTAATCACAGGGCTTTACTTAGCCTTTTTATTTTTTTATTTTTAAAATTTTTTTATTTCATTTTTTTTTTGGGGGGGTTGTTTTGTTTTTCGAGACAGGGTTTCTCTGTGTAGCCCTGGCTGTCCTGGAACTCACTTTGTAGACCAGGCTGGCCTCGAACTCAGAAATCCGCCTGCCTCTGCCTCCCGAGTACTGGGATTAAAGGCATGTGCCACCACGCCTGGCTACTTAGCCTTTTTATTAACCAATTAATGGGGAGCAAGGTTTTCACAACAAAAGCTGTGAATGTGAATACATGAGAATTTACTCATCCTGGGGCAACCAGGTCTTGGAATACAATATTTAACACTTGAGTGCATAGTAGCTTTCAGACCAACCCTAACGTCTAATAGGCTGGAGAATTGGTTCAGTGCTCTCTTCTGCTCACAGTGCTTCTTTTCCAAAGGATATGAGTTCAGTTTGTAGCATCATTGTGGGGTGACCCATAACCACGTGTAAGGTCAGTCAGTTCCAGGGAATCAAGCCAGACTCTTCTGTCTTCTAGAGCTCCCCCCACCCCACCCCCAAGCAGATACACATAAATAAATAAAAAGAGCTCTTTAATTCTTTGTTGTTGTTGTTGTTTTTTTTTTTTTTTCCGAGACAGGGTTTCTCTGTGTAGCCCTGGATTTCCTGGAACTCATTCTGTAGACCAGGCTGGCCTCGAACTCAGAAATCTGCCTGCTTCTGCCTCCCGAGTTCTTTTTAGTTTTTCAAGACAGGGTTTCTCTGTGTGCCCTGGCTGTCCTGGAACTCACTTTGTAGACCAGGCTGGCCTCAAACTCAGAAATCTGCCTGCTTCTGCTTCCCAAGTGCTGGGATTAAAGGTGTGTGCCACCACACCTGGCTCTTCTTTTTTTTTTTAAAGCCTGAGTGTAGTAATGCACACCTTTGATATGCACACCTTTGATTCCCAGCTTCCTAAAGACAGAGGCAGACAGATCTCTGTGAATTGAAGTCCAGCCTTTTATACAGAGGAAGCTCCAGGTAAGCCAGGGTTACAGAGAGAAACTCTGTCTTAAACAAAACTAAAAACTAAACTAAGCTAAACTAAAAACAAAAAAAGTAAAACAAACAAGCAAAACCAAAACAAAGCAGGCCTAGAAGCATTGGCCGCCAAGCCCCAGGCCCGCTCCACATGGTGGACTGGTAGGAGAAAACCAATTCTTGAAAGTTGCCTTCCATACTGTAAACACGCGGGAGCGAACACACACACACACACACACACACACACACACACACACAGAGGATAGATGGACAGGTAGATAATAGGTGATAGATAGATGGATAGGGAGATAGACAGGTAGATAACAGATGGATAGATAGATAAATGTAATTTAAATAAATAGCAGTGCTTGACCATCTTGCTTGAGCTCCTAGATTCTATGTCTGGTAGCAGCAAAATAAAAATAAACTGACAGCCAATGATCTTTTTCCAGCCTGTTCTTCCCCCTGTAACTAAACCTAAGTAAACCTTCTTGAGGGGCTGGATGGAGTCCTCCACTCTGGCGTTCTAACACGGCACTCCCTCTTCGGGCTCCAGGCTCCCCTCACCAAGTCTGGCTCCTTGCAAGGACCACCTGAGTTCCAGCCCCAGGGGCGCATAACGCGGAAAAGGAAAACTGACTTCCTCAAGGTGCTCTTTGATCTTCCCAGTGGCGTCGCCCCGACTTCCAATAAGTAATAAAATAAATCATAATTTAATTTTCAAAAATGTTAAAACATTTTTGAGCCAAGCGCTGTGGTTGGAAGTGCAGGCCGAACGACCTGTAACTGTAGACTCAAATCTTTCTATGAGCAGAGTCTTAGTTCTTTTAAAAGGTAATTTTGTTGCCGGTTAAATCTCGGGAATACATCTGAGGTCAGGTTTACGTTGTATGGAAGATAAAGATGGGCTCGTCCGGGATTTGAACCCGGGACCTCTCGCACCCTAAGCGAGAATCATACCCCTAGACCAACGAGCCACGTAGAGCAGTTTCTCTGGTCCACTTTATGACCGTTGAGGCATCTTGGGGCGGGACCTGAAAGTCTGAGCTGGAAGTGGAGTCGGATTTCAGACCCGCCCTGAAAGGGTGAATTCAAAGACTGTAATTACAGAGGAACTCCACCGTTCTGGTCCCTTTCCACCACTAGCAAAGTGAGGAGCAGTCGTAGGTCCGCCAGTGTCGAGTTCCCTTGATCTTGGCCCAAGGAGCCACTTGGTACCCGGCTGACTTTTCACACTGCCCATGTGGAAGCCTGCGTTCTGAAGGTCACAGTCACTGTGCAGGACAGACGGTCCTCCGAAGATCCGGGCCGGGGCTGCGTGGAGGTTCCTTGTGCGACTGCTAGAATCCCAGAGCCGGTCACCAGCCGACGGTGCGGCACCCTGCATGCCTGGTGTAACATTTTCCGCTTGTGTTTTGCGCCTCTCTTGCCAGCGTGGCAAAACCACGATGAGATCCCGCGATTACCTTTGTGGACCAGAGGCAGGTGCGAGAGCCACTGTCATCCCGTGGCCTCAGGCGGGAAGAAAGGGCGCATGTAAAAGAGGGTGCAGGTGGACCACCCAGCAGATCGCACCCCTGGGCCCGGCCTGCGATGCTCCTCCCTCCCCCGGGACAGTCGTTGTGTCCTAGCCATTTCTGAGACACCCAGGCTTCTCTGTACAGAGTTGGGAAACCCTCTCCAAAGCAGGATTCCTTCACCTGGGAGAATCGCGTTGATCTGGACTGAACCGGTCTCTGGGTTCTCCGGATCAAAGCCACCAGCTCCCTCCCCTTTTTTTTGGCAAGATCCTAGGGTTTGGGTAGTGTTTTTCGCTCACGGAGGGATTTTTTTTGCTCTTCTCATCCTTGTTTTTTGTGGCTTTAACAGGAGGAACTTGTCAACTACTTTGAGAAGATGGAAAGTAAAAAGAAAAGGCAAAAAGTAGCTGGGCTCGTCCGGGATTTGAACCCGGGACCTCTCGCACCCAAAGCGAGAATCATACCCCTAGACCAACGAGCCGCTGAGCGTAGTAGGCTTTGCTTCCTCCTCAGTAGTGAGAACAAAGGACTACAGTTCTACTCGTCATGTTATCGGTAGTTACTACAGATTACATAATTCACGCTGGACTTCCAGGGTGTGTTAGTTTGGCTGCATAAACGAAAGAGCTGCTGAGCCCACGAGTTTTCCATTCCCTAATAGCCTGCCTACCTGTGTAAAGTACAGACACGTCAGTCTGCACTTTCTGGCCATGCTTATGTTAGAGAGCACAAAGGGAAGTGCAGAATTTACCGTGTTTCAAAATGATAAATGGCTATCCAAACAAAATACGCCAAGGACCTATAACTACCCTATTTATGCAGAATTCAAAAGAATCTTTAAAAATATAAGGTTTGGGGAAGGTGAGGAAGAAGGAATGGCTGCTTAAAACACTTGCTGAGCGCTCGTGAAGGCTGAAGTCTCACTGCCCAGCGCACCTGAAGGCTTGAATTCGATCCCTGCAACACACGGAGTGGAAGAAGCAATCTGACTACCGAGAGTTTTCCTCTGAAGCGCTTGTCCACACGCGCGCGCGCGCGCGCGCACACACACACACACACACACACACAAAACACTTGCACACACAAGTGCACACACACCTCACACTAATTATTATAAATGTTTTAAAATGAAATTACATATGTGTGGTTTGTGATAGGCATGGTGGCACTTGCAAAGCTAGGGCAAGAAGGACATAGGACGTCAAGGTCGTAGCAAATTGGAGGCCAGCCTGTAACACAGTGGCATCTGTGGGAATGGAGGGGGTCTGGAAGCTGGCATGATGGACAAGAGGCAGGCACACCCACCAGGGAAACCTGGCTATTCATTCACCTGCGCCCCTGCCCCTGCGTCTCGTTCATCCTGTTTCCACGGGAAGGAAGTCAAGAGCAGAGCCCAGCTCACCACGCTTGTCTGTTGCTGACCGTGAACTACATTCCTCAAGCTTATCTGAACACTCTTCTCCCCCAGAACGTCAGATACGGTGGCTCAGGGAAAAAGCACTTGTCTCCAAGCCGGAGTTAGACTCCCAGGACTCCCATTGTGAAAGGAGAGAGCTGACCTCCACACACAATCTGGGGAGCACAGTCACACCCCACTGTCAAACAAATAAACAATTATAAAAAGATGGCAACAATTATATAATAAAACAGGTGATACGCTCTAATTAGAAAGCAAGCAAACCTGATTTTTTTTTTTTTTGACCTAGAAAAGAGTATTGAGGGCTAGGGAGATGGATCCGTGGCTAAAGTGCTTGCTGTACAAACATAAAGATCTACAGCCAATCCCCAGCATTGGCATAAGAGATGGGCAGAGCAGGACACATCGGCATCCCCCGTGCTAACAGCAAGGCTGGAAACAGGCAGACAGACGCTCTGGGCTCAGTGGTCAATCAGCCTAGTGTCAGGTTCTGTGACAGACCATGTTTCAGAAAAGGAAGTATAGAAACAAACTGTGGAGAGGGGAGATGGTGGCCCGTGCTTTAATCCCAGCACAGAGGCTGGCAGATCTCTGTGAGTTCAAAGCCAGCCTGGTCTCCAAAATGAGTTCCAAGATGGCCAGGGCTACACAGACCTGTCTTAAAACAAACAAACAAAGTAACAAAGATGTGCGCCCCCCACACCCAGGCCTGTTCCCAAAATAGAAAGGAAGGAAGGGAGGAAGGGAGGGAGGGAGGGAGAGGGAGAGAGGAAGGAAGGAAGGAAGGAAGGAAGGAAGGAAGGAAGGAAGGAAGGAAAGAAGGAAGGAAGGAAGGGCAGACTGTAGAAGACCCACATGTCCCTCATGGGAGAAGGCACCCATGGATACCTGTGTCTGTCTGTCTGTCTCTCTGTCTGTCTCTGTCTCTGTCTCTGTCTGTCTGTTGTCTCTCTCTCTCTCTCTCTCTCTCTCTCTCTCTCTCTCTCTCTCACACACACACACACACACACACACACACACACACACACACACACACCTAAATCAGGACTATTGAGAACTGAAAAGGTATTAAGGTATTAACGGTATTAAGGTAATCCCAGCATTCAGGAGGCTGAGCTAGGAGAACTGTCGTGAGTTCGAGGCCAGCCTGGCCTATGTAGTGCTCCCTGTTCAATCCTTTATAAACAAACAAGAGAGGCCTCATTACTATCTTCCTTTTGCAGAGGAGAACACTGAGACACAGACAGGGCAAAAGATGCCAGCTCACATCTACTGGGCACCAACACATGCATGAAGTGTATAAAATATGTATGTGTTAATTCATTTCACTTTCACTCTAATTGTAAAGGGTGTATGTATCAAGGCATGGTTTAGGCCTATGGATCTCAGCACTCAGGATGTTTACCAGAAATCTGAGGTCAGCCTGAGTGAGCTCCAGGATGAGCATTCCAGGCTACAGCCAGATCTACAAAATAGAGACAGCTTCACTCACAACAAAAGACAACAGGCAGGGGCTGGTGAGATGGCTCAGGGGTTAAGAGCACCCAACTGCTCTTCTGAAGGTGATAAGTTCAAATCCCAGCAACCACATGGTGGCTCACAACCATCTGTAACAACAACAAAAAAAGACAACAGGCACAGACGAGGCTTACACGGGAAGTGCTGTGACTTTACGGATTAGCTAACTTCATCCTTCTAACAGGCTCATTACCCTGGCCTCGTTATTTTCCCCTTTTTGTAGACATAAGTTGAAATGAAAAACAAAACAAGACACAACAGGTGATTAAGTACCTCAGCAAGGTTATATGCATCTTAGTAAGCGGTGGCGCCGAGAACTGAACAACTTCGTTTATCGTCAGAGTCTACATCTTAATCGCTCTTAAATCTATTTTATGTACTGTAAAATCCCATTATAAATGCTTTTAGAATGCATGGACTCAATTGCATGCTCGAAGAGAAGAAGAGAAGAATTTAAATGGATCAGCAATCTTATCGTATGTCTTAGATTAAAGTGTATTAAAGCCTTGTGATTCTGCTTTGAAGATTTTGCAGTAAATAGGGTCTCTCCATTCAGTCATAATCTATCTATCTATCTATCTATCTATCTATCTATCTATCTATCTATCTATCTACAGTATGAATGTATGACCGTTTTCCTTGCACATATGTCTGTGCACCATGTATGTGCCTGATGCGTAAGGAGATCAGAAGAGTATGCTGAATCCTCTGGAACTAGAGTTACAGACAGTTGTGAGCCACCATGTGGGTGCTGGCAACCAACCCAGGTCCCCCGTAAGAGCAGTAAGGGTTCTTAACTGCTAAACTGTCTTTCCAGGCCTCTGGAGTCAGAGCTTTTCTTATGGGCTGTGACAGTGATGCCTTCAATCCTGCAGGAGAGTGTAGGCCAGTAAATTAGTACATTCTTAAGACATTTCCAGTGGTTGTTTTGAACATATCCCATCCACCCCCACCCCACACCCAGCTTGCTGACTTTGGAGTCTGAGATTTAAGGCTGCTGATTACAACAATGTTAAAATTAAATTACAAACTATGTTAAAATACAGTGTTGCTGAGTAAGTAAAACCCCAAATCTATGGTAAGTTCAAGGGTTTGAGGGGTGTGTTGGAAACTCAGAAATGCTTTTTTTTCTTTCTTTTCTCAAGACAGGGTTTCTCTGTGTAGCCCTGGCTGTCCTGGAACTCACTCTGTAGACCAGGCTGGCCTGGAATTCAGATATTCTCCTGTCTCTGCCTCCCTGAGTGCTGGGATTAAGGGCATGCACCGCTGTTTTGCTTTATTTTGTTGTTTTTTGGGTTTTGTTTTTGTTTTTGTTTTTAATTTGTTTATTAAGCCGGGCAGTGGTGGTACACGCCTTTAATCCCAGCACTTGGGAGGCAGAAGCAGGCAGATTTCTGAGTTCGAGGCCAGCCTGGTCTACAGAGTGAGTTCCAGGACAGCCAGAGCTACACAGAGAAACCCTGTCTCGAAAAACAAAAACAAAAAAACCAACCAAACAAAAAATTGTTTATTTAATGTATGTGAGTACACTGTTGCTCTCATCAGACACACCAGAAGAGGGCATCGGATCCCATTACAGATGGTTGTGAGCCAGCATGTGGATGCTGGGAATTAAACTCAGGATCTCTGGGAGAGCAATCAGTGCTCTGAACCTCTGAGCCATTTCTCCAGCTACCCCAGATAATAATATTGCAGATGTAATATTAGAGTGTTTGATTCTAAAGAGCAAGTAGCTCTGACAGACAGGACAAGGACGGAAGACTGTCCTCTGCCAGGGCAAATGGGTGGGGAGGTCTGAGGTGTGACCAGAGAGGAGCCATTTGTGCTCCAGACTCCATCAGGAACAAATCTCGAGGGCTGAAGAGATAGCTCATTTGCAAGTCCCATCACCCACATGGTGGCTCATCACAGTCTGTAACTCTAGTTCCAGGGACTCTGATCCCTTCTTCTGGTCTCCTTGGCTCTCAAGCCTACTAGCGGCGCACAGATATACCTGCAGGCAAAACATCCATATACATAATAATAATAATACTTGTACTCGTAATAATAAAAAGAAAAGCCTTGGGGTATCATGTAGATACTCTAATTACTACAAGCTCATTGCTTTCCTATGCTTTTCTCAATCAATTGTAAATAAATAAATAAATAAATAAATAGTGATAGCATTCCACTTTTTAAAAAATATTTTTATGCATGTGTCCATGTAGCACATGCATGCAAGTACCCAGAGAGACCAGCAGAGGGTGCTGCATTCTCTGAAACTGGAGTTGCAGTTGTAGGCAGCCACGCAGATCTGAAGTCTAGTGCTGAGCCAAAGAAGCCAGTGCTCTTAACCACGGAGCCATCTCTGCAGCTCAGCAGCCCTCGGCGGGCAGAGGCAGGCAGGTTCTCTCTGAGTACTAGGCCAGCCAGTGCTACATAGGGAGACCCTGTCTCAGAAGGAAGGGAGGAAGAGATGGAGAAATCTTGGAAGTCTATCTGGGAGGGTGGGGCTGACTTGGGCTGTGCATAGAGGTTTTTTTCAGTGCCAGAATCAGCTCTTATTAAGGCATCCTGCTATGAGTGATGGTTCTTGGAAAGAAGCCGCGTCTGCAAAGGCTGACTGACTGACTGGAACTGCAGTAATATGAAGAGGTCGGAATGTTGCAGGTCCAGAACCTAACGACTAGACTATTTATCTTAGAATATCTTTAGTCTCTAAATAGACCTTTTTAACCCACCTCTGTGAGGGACCTAACATCCTGTGACTAAAAGATAAAGACCTTTTGGAATGTGTTCATTTAGCAGATACAAAGCTTCCACCAAACTAAAAGTTAAGAATGTTATCGGGTAGCATCTGGTGTTTACAGCTGAGATTGCTTTGCTGTGCGCATACTTAATGTTTCCACCAAGGTATTTAAAAGGTGTCTTGGGGCTGGAGAGATGGCTCAGCAGTTAAGAGAACTGACTGCTCTTGCAGAGGATCAGGGCTTGGTTCTAGCATCGCTTTGGAAGGAAACAAAGGGCAAAAATAAGAATTACATAGTCAGGCCAGGGAGATGGAGTATCAGTTAAGAACATTTTCTCTTGGAGAGAAAGGAGCTAGATTTGATACCCAGCAACCATTTGGTTCACATCCATTTGTACCTCCAGTTAAAGCCATCTTCAGATCTCCATGGGCACCAAGAACAAATGTGGTCCGCACGTATACACACAGGCAGAGCACACAAAGTAAAATGAGTAAATCTAATCTCATCTTTAAAAAAAGGTTTTAAAAAGTTTTTTTTTTTTTTTAGGTTTATTTTATTTATTATATGTAAGTACACTGTAGCTGTCCTCAGACACTCCAGAAGAGGGCGCCAGATCTCGTTATGGATGGTTGTGAGCCACCATGTGGATGCTGGGATTTGAACTTATCACCTTCGGAAGAGCAATCGGGTGCTCTTACCCGCTGAGCCATCTCACCAGCCCTTTTTTTTTTTTTTTTTTTTTTTTTTTTTTTTTGTTTTTTGTTTTTTTTTTTTTAAAGATTTATTTTATTTATTATATGTAAGTACACTGTAGCTGTCTTCAGGCATTCCAGAAGAGGGCGCCAGATCTCATTAAGGATGGTTGTGAGCCACCATGTGGTTGCTGGGATTTGAACTTATCACCTTTGGAAGAGCAGTCGGGTGCTCTTACCCGCTGAGCCATCTCACCAGCCCCAAAAAGTTTTTTTTTAAGTGTCTTAATTTCTAATTTGATTTTGCTACTCAAAACTTCTTGAAACTGCTTCTATGTTGAAACACGGAATTTGGGGTAACTTAAACGTGTGTTCCAGGTCTGTGGTCATTCATATACAGCTGCAGAATACACCATTTTGGTTTTTTTTTTAAATCACCTTCGAGGTAAGGGTTATGTTTTTGCATTCGTGTGGAGAATCATATATCATCATGTGCAGGTGGGCATTTGAGTCTGTCAGGTACCTCGGTTTGTGTTGGTTAGAAATAGAAAGACTCACCATTTATTAAGAAACAGAAAGCACTCTTGAGACTGGGTGTTGCCTAGTGAGCTAAGGGAAAAGCTGAAACAATAGCTGGCCAAGAGTGGCACCCCTGCCCACCCCACACACATGCACACATTCAGGGTTGTATGACGTAGGGTTTGCTGAAACCTATTTCCTCGGTCTATGAAGCATAGGTGCAGAAGGCCTTCCAGTCTCTACTCTCCAGTCACAGGTTCTCCTGCAACAGTGTACAAAAGCTATCTAATACAGCTTTGAATGAAATATTTTCAGGTTGGGGAGAATTGAAACCAGCTTGATCGACCAACTCAAGGGAGATATGACAGCACGTTACAGGAGAGTAACCCAGAGAACCCTTGGGAGACAGGTGAGTCTCAAATCAGTAAACATAAATTCCAGGGCCTCCCAAACTGGTGGCTTTAGGGAGGGAATAGAGGTGGGCCCTTGAACTCTATCTACTCAAGTGGCCAAGTGATTTCATAAACTTTGTAAAGTAAGACATTTTAACCACGGTGAGTGGAGACCTCTGTCTCTCTATTTATACATTCCTGAAGTCTGTGCAAGGAATTATGCTAGTACAGTTTTTCCCTGTAGGCATGACATGGGCATCCCATTGTCATCCTGGAGTAGAAGAATGCCTTGTAATCCTGGCAGAGAAATAAACACATCAAGGGAGACAGGTAAGCCTGGGTCAGTGTTAAGGAGCTAACACATTCCTTAGTTGGGAGAGGGAGGTTCACGGGTCTCTCATCAGGAATTCCAGATGTTACAGGCCCACCCCCTGGCGCCCACTGTTCTCCTACCTCCTGCCAGCTTCCAGGAATCTTGGAAGATGCTAGGCTAGGAAGATGACGCTTAACAAAAGGGTCCTAGTGATGCAGCTCCCCAGAGGTCACCGTTACGGTGATGTGAGACTTCGTCGGTGATGTAATTGTTCTGGAGTCACCCATGTGGCTCTAAGTAAATCGTCGCTTATGCATTGGGAAGTAATCCCAATAAACTAATGAGTTACTGAGCTGGACTTTGGTGGAATCATTCATTACCTTGAGCTGTAGAAACAGATATTGACTCATTCTCAGGAAAAAATTAACATCACACACAGACTTTTTTTTCCCCCCTTGGAAAGAAGTTTGAAGTGAGAAAAGCTGCTTCCACAATGCTTGAAGTATTTTGCACCGATGTTCTATGACAGTACAGGAAGGTAGACAACTCGAAAGAGCTTCAGGAAGTCCCTGAAAATCACTAGACTTAAGGGCCTCTGTATCAGAGTAAGTAAAAAAAGCTGCAAAGACTCTGAGGCCAGCCCAGCTGCCTGGAGAAAGCAGGAAGCAACTGAGCTACTTGAAAGAGGGTCAGACCAAGGACCCTGTGCAGCCCGTGGAGCTGCCTGCAGGCTGTGCAGTGTGCTCTGGGTTTCCAGCTCTTGTGAGCTGTCACCCATGCTGGGGTGGGCTGTGGTGATGCGGCTGTCTTTGAGTCATTTCTGCTCCTGTAAGAAACCTCTCACCCATATTCATGTAAGTAGCACCAATGAAACTCATTGGTTTGGGAAGTTGGACTTTGGGCAGCAGCATGTACTTTTAATTCTAGCACTTGGGAGGCAGGTGAATCTCTTGAGTTCAAGGCTAGCCTGTCTACAAAGTGAGTTCCAGGACAGCCAGGGCTACATAGGGAAACCCTGACTGGAAAAACAAAACTAAACAAACAAAAAAGATTATATATATATATATATATAAGTGTGTGTGTGTGTGTGTGTGTGTGTGTGTGTGTGTGTGTATGTGCTCACATGTGCAAGTGCAATTTGTGTCTGTCTGTCTGTCCAACTGTCTGTCTCATGTGGGGGGTATGTTGTATACATGCAGACATCCTCGGGGGCAAATTAGGGCATCAGACTCCTTAAGGCTGGAGTTATAGACAGTTGTGAGCTGCCATGTAGGTTTGAGGACCAGGAATTGAACACTGGTCCTCAAAGAGTAGCCAGTGATTTTGGTGAGCCATCTCACCAGCCCCCCAAATACTTCTATATGAAAGAAGTGTGACAAAGGTTTCTTCAAATTAGAAGCACACCTAAGAGTTCATACGACGTTATTGATTCCAAATTGTGATGCTGAGACAAACTTTTCTAGATTAACAAACAGTAACAGAAAACAAATTTTAATCTACGCCAAAGGCAAAATCAGTTATCCTTCTAGTCTGTGTAGGAAATACCACTGCAGAATCATCACATGATGGTGCTGGAGAGATGGCTCTGCAGTTAAGAGCATTGGTTGCTTTGGTATGGGACCTGCCTTCAACTCCCAGCATCCACATGGTGGCTCACAACCCCCTATAACTCTAATTCCAGAGACTCTGGCACACCCTTCTTACTTCTGTGGGCACCAGGCACACACATACACTCATTTATTCATTCGTTCATTCCATGTGTGGGGAAGGGAGTGTATGACACTATGCATATATGAAGATCAGAGAACAATTTGCTTCTCTCCTTCCAACATACATATGGGACTAAGTGGTTAGGCTTGGTGGCAAATGCCCTCATCTGCTGAACCATCTCACCGGCCCTCATAATATTTTACAACTCTCAAGTCTTCTTCCTGTGTATTCCATCTGTTTCTTTCTGGTATTCATGCGTGGTTCTGGGCCTCCAGGAAGCGCAGTTAACTTCCATGTTGACTGGCTTATCTTGTCTCTCCTGACACTCCCTCTCCTCCCCCACTCTCCTTAGGATGAAGTCATTGTTACCAGCAGATACAGAAAGGGACAGTGTGCTCAGTCAGGAAAGGGAGAGGGAAGGGTGAGATAAAGAAGCCACAGGCTAAAGCAGAGGGATCTGTTCGCAAGCTCTGTTGTAGGGATGTCTGGAGACAGGGGGCCTGGCTCTGTGGTAGACCCTGGTTTGTCAGGCAGAGCACAAAGGCAGAAATGAGTCTAGATTCATGAGTTTGGGAGAGTGGAACCCTGATGTCAAGGCTGCGGCAGAGAATACAGTCCTTGGTGGTTGACTTGAGCAGATCAAACAACCCTTTCATCCCAGGAGGCTGAAGTAGGACTGCCAAGAGTTTGTGGCCAACCAGCCTGAGCTGAATTGTGAGGTCAGGCCAGCCTGGGATTTAGAGTAAGATTGTCTCAAAAGACCAAGGAGGAAAGGGCAGACACACACACACACACACACACACACACACACACACACCCCTTGAATTATGAATTCTTTTACTAAAAAACATTATGTGGACACACAATCATGTGGACCTAACTTCTTCTTCTTCTTCTTCTTCTTCTTCTTCTTCTTCTTCTTCTTCTTCTTCTTCTTCTTCTTCTTCTTCTTCTTCTTCTTCTTCTTCTCTTCCTCCTCCTCCTCCTCCTCCTCTTCTTCCTCCTCCTCCTCATTCTTCTTCTTCTTCTTTTTTTTTTTTTTTTGGTTTTTCGAGACAGGGTTTCTCTGTGTAGCCCTGGCTGACCTGGAATTCACTCTGTAGACCAGGCTGGCCTTGAACTCAGAAATCCACCTGCCTCTGCCTTCCGAGTGCTGGGATTAAAGGTGTGTACCACCATTGCCTGGCCCTAACTTTTTTTTTATATGTTGCAAACTTTATACTTTCTGCTTATTTTATTTGATAGCATTAGACAAATTTCATCCAAAAACATTGGTTCACTGGGAGCCAGGTAGGCTGGTACATGTTTTTAATTCTAGACTTAGGGAGGTAGAGGCAGGAGAAGCTCTATGAATTGGAGAAGGCCAGCCTGGTTTGCATAGGAAACTTCAGGCTGGCCAAAGATATGAAATCAAATATTAAAAATTAGCTGGGCGTGGTGGCGCATGCCTTTAATCCCAGCACTCGGGAGGCAGAGGCAGGCGGATTTCTGAGTTCGAGGCCAGCCTGGTCTACAAAGTGAGTTCCAGAACAGCCAGGGCTACACAGAGAAACCCTGTCTCAAAAAAAAAAAAAAATTGTTTCATTAAGGCCAGTGGCCAGTGAGATGACTTTGCAAATAAAGGTATTTTCTGTTAAAGCTAATGACATCAGTTCAATCTGAAGATCTCACAAGGTGGAAGGAGGGGACTGACTCTCTCAAGCTGTCCTCTGACCTCCTCAAGTTTGCCCTGGCATCTGTATCTACACAACAGGTGCACACACAATAAGTCAATGTGAAACTTTTCTGCTTCCTTGTACTCTCGAAACTTAACACATCCTCTCCAAATCACTTTGGTTTTGTGATTCTCTAAGACAGTTATTTTGTAATTTGATCACTACATAGCTTTTAAAGGGTTCTGCCTTATAAAAGACAAGGGGCTGGAGAGATGGCTCAGCACTTAAGAGAACTGGCTGCTCTTCCGGAGGACCTGGGTTCAATTCCTACAACTGTTTGGAACTCCACTCCCAGGTGATCTGACACATTCTTCTAGCTTCCTTGAATAACAGGGCATGCAGGTGATACATAGACATACATACAGGCAAAGCACTCCAATACATTAAAAAGAGGAAGAGGAAAGAAAGAAAGAAAGAAAGAAAGAAAGAAAGAAAGAAAGAAAGAAAGAAAGAAAGAGGCAAGCCAATACCTAAACTAGTGGTCCCCAACTCTCCTAATGTAGTTACAGTTCCTCATGTTGTGGTGACTTCGAACCATAAAATTATTTTCGTTGCTACTTCATAACTATTATAAATCCTAATGCAAGCATCTGTGTTTTCTTTCTTTCTTTCCTTTCTTTCTTTCTTTCTTTCTTTCTTTCTTTCTTTCTTTCTTTCTTTCCTTCTTTCTTTCTTTCATTTTTGAGACAGAAACTGGTTTCTCTGTGTAGCCTTGGCTGTCCTGGAACTTACTCTGTAGACCAGGCTGGACTCGAACTCAGAAATCCACCTGCCTCTGCCTCCCAAGTGCTGGGATTAAAGGCGTGCACCACCACCACCCGGCACATCTGTGTTTTCTGATGGTCTTAGACAACCTCTGTAAAAGGGTCCTTTGCTCTCCAAAGGGGTCTCGACCCACAGGTTGAGGACCACTGACCTAAACCAAAAAGCCCGTAAGCTTAGGGACTGAGTTCCTTTGCAGGCCCAGAGTAGGAGCATGAATTCTTTTCTCTGCAGAAGCCTTGAAGGGAGGGTGGGGAAGTAGCTATAATGGTCCACAGAGAGACAAGGTAGGTCAACACCAGACTTCATTTGGATGGTTGCTCAGAACTACTTGTTTAAGAAAGACCAAAGAGGGCTGGGCGGTGGTGGCGCACGCCTTTAGTCCCAGCACTCAGGAGGCAGAGGCAGGAGGATTTCTGAGTTTGAGGCCAGCCTGGTCTACAAAGTGAGTTCCAGGACAGCCAGGGCTATACAGAGAAACCCTGTCTCAAACAAACAAACAAACAAACAAACAAAAAACAAAAGAAAAACAAAAAAAGAAGGACCAAAGAAGAGTTTTCATTTTTGTTTTTGTTTTTCTCTGCTTGATCTCATATTGTCATTGACAATCATGAATATGCCACCCATGAACATGAGATGAGTTTTACATGAATTTAGACACTGGTTTGGCCACAGTGCTAGCCCCAGACTAGGTCAGAGTAGTTTGTTCCTTGTTCTTGGACAACTGATAGGTTCTAAGGAATACAGTTTTATGTAGTTAAGAATAACTTTGGTTGTCCAAAGGCAGACATCCTGGTTAGCAGAAGGAACTATTGCCTGGCCAACCCTGAGGAGTTAGTTTCCTCTTGTGTTTTCATGGCAATTGTCACTGCCACCCCCATAATGGGCCCTGTGGAGTTCTTCTATTTAACACTCTGATGTCAAAGCAGGAAAACCTCTTCTTTTGCTCAGCTTGTCCAACGGAAGACAGGCTAAAATTTAAAAACACTTTCCATGTAATTAAAGACAACAAAGGGGAAATAAACAGAGAAAAGATGTATAAAAATATTCTACCAATACACATTATATAATCTCATGTATATCTTATTTGCCTTCATATATGCACATGTATATAAGTGCATAGAAAACATCTGATATTTGAGTGAGGCTGGAGAGATGGCTCCTTGCTTAAGAGCACCTTTTCTTCTTGCAGAGGACCCAGGTATAGCTGGGTTATGGGTATTTGTGAACAAGGAGAGGTATGGAATGACTGGGAAGGTAAGAAAGGTTAAGGATATAGGGACTTGGATTTAACTTTGTGTTTGTGTGTGTGTGTGTTTGTGCACATTGTTGGTTGTCCTAGGGAGCCCTAGACTAAGTCTTTACCTGCATTAGAAGTACATGCCACTGTGCCTGATTTTTTTTGTGTTAGACAGGGTCTTACCATGTAACCTTGGCTAGCCTACAGTTCTCTAAGTAGACAGGCTGGTCTCAAACTCACAGAAATCTGCTTGCCTCTGCCACTCCAGTGCTAGGATTAAAAGCATACTTAGACTTGGATTTTTTTTCCCTTTGAGACAGGGTTTCTCTATGTAGCCTTGGCTGTCCTTAAACTCATTTTGTAGACTAGGCTGGCCTTGAACTCAGAGGTCCACCTGCCTCTGCCTCTTGAGTGCTGAGATGAAAGATTCCACCACCACCGGGCTAGAGTTGGATTCTTTTTCTTTTTTCTTTTTCCCTTTCTTTCTTTCTTTCTTTCTTTCTTTCTTTCTTTCTTTCTTTCTTTCATTCTTTCTTTTATTTATTTATTTATTTATTTATTTATTTATTTATTTATTTTTGTGTGTGAATACACTGTTGCTGTCTTCAGACACACCAGAAAAAGGGCATCAGATCCTGTTACAAATGGTTGTGAGCCACCATGTGGTTGCTGGGATTTGAACTCATGACCTCTGGAAGAGCAGTCAGTGCTCTCAGTTGCTGAGTGGTCTCTCCAGCCCCTAGAGTTGGATTCTTAATATATTCATTTTATACTATTTGAAAAATGATAGCTATATATTAATGGATCATATGTACAATTATTACATATATTACAATCATGTATGATACAAAAAATAAAAAGCAATGCAGTTATAGCACACATGCATATTACATGGTCCTAGGCTTGGTGCTAGGACTTCTTGCTGCATCAGATGACCTTTCCCCCTGACCCTGGGGTCTTTAAGATACCTTGTGATAAAGCTTTCTGTTTTTTTTTACTAGGCTTCCCTATGTCTCCTGAAGGCCTGCTTCCAAAGAGCTCTCTCAGAAACTCCCACTTGGCATAGTGTTGACTAATACCATGGGAGCAGAGCACTTGTTTTTTTTTTTTTTTTTCCGAGATAGGATTTCTTTGTATAGCCTTGGCTGTCCTGGAACTCACTCTGTAGACCAGGCTAGCCTTGAACTCAGAAATCTACCTGCCTCTGCCTCCCAAGTGCTGAGATTAAAGGCGTGCGCCACCACTCCTGGCTGGAGCAGAGCACTTCATCTGGGAAGCAAATATACTCAGACTGCAGAACACAAAGTAATAACGTTGATGGACATACGTATAATCTTAGGCCTCAGTGCTGAGGCAGGAGAATCTTATGTTGGAGGTCAGTCTAAGATGCACAACCAGGAAAACTCCCTCATATTTACAAAAACAAACTCTTGCATTCTACAATGTTGCAAACAAACCTTTTTTTTTGGTTTGGTTTTTTGAGACAGGGTTTCTCTGTGTTCCCCTGGCTGTCCTGGAACTCACTCTGTAGACCAGGCTGGCTTCGAACTCAGAAATCCGCCTGCCTCTGCCTCCCGAGTGCTGGGATTAAAGGCATGCGCCACCATGCCCGGCTTACAAAACTTTTTCTGGGGAAACTCAACACACATGCCTATCTGTTCAGCCCAGTCAGATGACCCACACAGATCAAGTACAGATACCGCCAAAGTCCATCTTGGTGAACCAATGAGTTTTATTGAGGTTACTTATAGGAGTACCGCTAAGGGGTTCCTTATGGAAGTGGAGATAACTCAAAGACAGCTGCATCACCAAGACCCCACTCAGCATTGGTGATAGCTTGGGAAAGTTGGGAACTTGGAATACACTGCACAGCTTGCGGGCAGCTCAAAAGGTTGTAGAGTGTCCTAAGCTGGTGCTTCAGTTGATCTAGCCCTCTTCCAGGTAGTTCAGTTGCTTTTTGTTTCTTCTAGGCCACTGGGCTGGTACCAGAGTCTTCTTTGCTGTTTGGTTTTGCATTTCTGAGAGGGATTCTCAGCTTTTATTGCTTACAGGGCAGGGAGGAGCCTAGTGAATATGGTCAGTTTCAGGGACTTCCTGAAGTTCTTTTGAGTTCTTTTTTTTTTTTTTTTTTTTTTAAAGATTTATTTTATTTTATGTAAGTACACTGTAGCTGTCTTCAGACACTCCAGAAGAGGGTGCCAGATCTCGTTACGGATGGTTGTGAGCCACCATGTGGATGCTGGGATTTGAACTTATCACCTTCGGAAGAGCAGTCGGGTGCTCTTACCCGCTGAGCCATCTCACCAGCCCATTGAGTTCTCTTCTTACTTAATGGGCTTTCCTGAAAAATGCAATGTTTCAATCTCAGAGGAAACTGTTGCACAACATCCAGGTCTCCAGCTATAAGCTAGAAATGGCTCCTGGCTGGTTTCCAGTGTGCGTGTGTCATCTTTTTTGGACCAGCTGACTCTCTAGACATGTTCTTCAAATTATTTAAGGCAGGAGTGCTAGAGAGGCAAGCAGAAACATGCAGCACCTCTTGAGGCCAGGACCTTCAGGATCTTTACACCATAACTTCTGTCCATGTTGTTTTGCCCAGAAGCAAATACGATTATCAGAATCCAACATCAACCGTGTGGAGAAATGTTCTTACTCGAGTTATGACAGATCTACATTAAATTTTTCTTTTAAGATTTATTTTGGAGCTGGAGAGATGGCTCAGCGGTAAAGAGCACTGACTCCTCTTCCAGAGGTCCTGAGTTCAATTCCCAGCAACCACATGGTGGCTCACAACCATCTTTAATGGGATCCAATGCCTTCTGGTGTGTCTGAAGACAGCTACAGTGTACTCATAAATAAAATAAATAAATCCTTAAAAAAAGATTTATTTTATGTATGTGAGTACACTGTCACTGTCTACACACTAGAAGAGGGCTTTGAATTGCGTTAGAAATGGCTGTGGTTGCTGAGAATTGAACTCAGGACCTCTGGAAGAGCAGCCACTGATCTCCTGAGCCATCTCTCCAACCTCTCAGTTCTACATTTTCTTTTTCTATTTTCTTTTATTTTTAAATCAGTTTTATTATTTTATGTGTATGAGCATTTTGCCTATATGTGTTTCTAGGTATGCCGTGTACCCACAGAGGCCAGAAAAAAATGATACTGGATGCCCTGGAACTGGAGTTACCGATGGTTATGAGCCCTAATTTGGGTGCTGGGAATCAAACCCAAGTCCTCTGCAACATCAGTAGGTACAGTTCAGCTGCTGAGCTGTCTTTCTAACTCAGACCTACAATTCAAAGTGCAAGCATGCATAGAACAGTGAAAAGGCCGAGAGAACAGAAAAGTTCTTTGCCCGGGACTTTCCATCTTAACCTGGACGGGAAATGAGGCAAAACATTTCTTCTCAAAGTAGCTAATAGGAATAGGAAGTTCCCCATTATAACATTTGTCTCCAACTAAAGGAAACAAACTCCTGCCACCGGAGATACTCAGTATTCTTACTCAGAAAGTCTCAAAGCGGGCAGTGGCTCTCAGAAGTAATCATTTATAAGAAACAGAAGGTAAACATCATCCTCTATAACGGATGCTGTGCGTGCAGTACTGTTATGTACGTATTAAGGTCTTAAAATTATCAAGACTTCATATTTGTAGTTCAGAGTGATGCCAACCCCCAAAACTTTCCGTAGTTTAGAGGATCGTTTATTAGTCATTCTGCTAATGCAAATTTCTGATACATTTCAGAGTGAAAAGTTGCTTTTTAAGAAACGAAAGAAGCACCCAACTAGGCAGTAACAGCTTTTAAAACTGAGGCTGAATTCTAATGTTCAGCAGGGACTTAAAACAACACAGTAACCTCAGGCATGCCTTTCACATTTGAGCCCCATTCTAGGGTCATTTCCACGGTTCCCACGTTCATCTCCACAGCCATCACACCGCTCAGTATTTTGTTCTTGTAAAAACTGGTTGTAGAACATCTAAAACAGTCAGGCTGGAGCAAAGAAATTAACCCGGTGTATGCTGTTCCAAGTGCCGGGTCTCCCCCAGGGAGCCTGCAGGAGTCAGAGCCCAGCAGGATCGGCCCCCGCGCGTACCGGGACAGCCGATGCTCTTTGTTAAAGAAACAAATACAAGCCGCGGCGGCGGGGAATGGTGGTGGTGGTTGGGGGAAGAGAACTAACTAGGCATGCATAACTGCGCTTGAGAAAGACCATTAGCGAGCCGCTGCAAACGCAGGACATCCCGGGCACCGTGTCATTGGCTTTTGTGCCCTGGAAGGCGCGTGAGAGTGCCCTGCTCAGAGGCTCCCCTTTGTGTGAAAGTGTGCAAACCAGAAGCCTGCAGCTCCCGCTGGCTTCGCCTCCTTTTTTTCCCCCCCAATTCGTGGACACTTGGAACAAGATACTCTCCCTCCACACACACGCGCTCCTTCACCCTGGCCCTGAAGATCTCGGGACTTGAGTTACTTCTCGGAGGCGGACGGGACTAGAAGCGACAAAGACTGGGGCGGGCGGTCGCGGCTCCCAGGGACCCCCCCGAACGGGGGCCGCCCGCCGCGCTCCGCAGCTGCGCGCTGGGCCGCCCGCCCGCCGGCCACCGCGGGCACCAACCGCCGCGCAGCCGGGCCGTTGGGCGGTGGTAATTTCTGGGAACGGGGCAGGGTCCGGCGTGGACGAGCTGGGAGGCGGAGCGGGCGGCGCCCCGGGCCGCGAAACGGGCGGGGCGGGGCGCCACGTGCGTCAGTGGCCGGGTGGGGCGGGCCGCGCGCTCCTGCCCGCCCGCGCCGCCACCATCCGCCGAGCCCGGGAGACGCGCGGAGACTCTGAACACCCGGGCTGACAAGAGTTTTATTTTGCAATCGCTCACTTCCCTAACGCTTAGTCTCCAAGTGCAGAGCGGTCCCTAGAGGTCTTGGGAGGGGAGTCCTGAGTTGAAAGGGGGGGGATGAGGGGTGACAGCAAAGACCTGAGAGTGGCTCAAGAGGTGCGCGTGTAGTCCCGACCGGGCTGCAGGTGCACGCGCGGCCCCGCCGTCCCCACGCACTGGTCCCGCGGCCGCAGCGCAGTGCAGCGCGCGACGTGGGGGAGTGGGGAAACCTTGGGGACGCGGAGCGGGACGAGTGGCGAGCGTCTCCACCTGAGCAGGCGGGTTCGGGCGAAGTTGGGCGCGGAGGAGAGGGCGGGATTCGAGAGCGCAGGAGGCGGGCTGCGGGGGGCCCGAGGGCGGTGGGGAGTATAAATAGCCGGCCCGGTTTGACAGGCGCTGCGGTGACTGGCGGTGTCGCCTCCCCCGGCGGCGCGCGGGGAGGGAGGAGCGCGCGGAGCGGCCGGGTGGGGGAGGCGGACTCCAGTGTCCTGGTGGCGGCGGCAGGAGGCCGAGGGGGAGGAGCCGAGGCGGGTGCGGAGGGCGGGGGCCGGCCGCAGCTTCCCCGCGCCCGGCTGTGTCGCCGCCGTCGCCTCGGCGGTTGGGGGGGAATCTGTAGGGTGGCGCGCGCGGGGGGCGCAGCGCGGTTTTGTCTCGTCCTGTGGTGCGGAGCGGCTCGCGCGGTGGCCCGGGGAGGCCCCCTTGGCTTCCCGCAGGACGCCGGGCCAACGGCGGGCGGCTGCGGCGGCTTGGCCGGTCTGCGGCCCTAAGGGGAAGGGCAAGGGACACGGCGACGTGGAGGGAGAGCAGGTAAGAGCGCGGGGACGGCGGAGGCCGGCGGGAGCGAGCGGGAGGGAGAGAGAGGGCGCGGCGAGCCAGCCCGGCCGTCCCGAGTGTCGTCTCCTCCCGGGCGCCTCCGCCCCGCGCCTGTGTTGTTTGCTCGGGCGGCGGCGGAGGGGCTTTCCGGAGGCTGGGGCGGTGACACCGGCGGAGCTGGGGGCAGGGCGGGAGCCCGCACCGGAGCGGCCCGGGGCAACGGTCGTGGCGCCGAGGGACCGCGGCGCGCGCTGTTTACCTCGCGGCGCCAGTCATCGCGCGGCGGCCCGGCTGCTGGGGCAGCTTGTCCCGGGCGGCAGTTTCCGTCGCCGTCGGGCCTGCTCGCCGCCGCCGGGGCGGGCACGACAGGTTGTACTCCGCCGTTCTTTTATTCTCACTCTCCGCCGGCCCTCCGCCACCGCCGCCTCCTGGTCCCCCGGGGAGCGGGGCTGCGATCACAATCTGTGTTTGCAACCAAACAACAAAAAACCCTGGGGCTCTTGGAAGCGCCTAGGTCCAGTGTCTCCTCCCGGGTACCCGGCCGGCGGTGCTGGCCCTTAGGGCACCTCGCGGAGAGTGTCGTGGGCGTCCCGCGCGCCTCGGTACCGACTCTGCCTCAGCGGCGCTGCGCGCGGTGGCCGGACCCACTCAAGACTCTAGTGGGACATTTTCACTCTGTCAGCAAAGGACGGAAAAATAACCCACGGACCAACTTGGTGGGCTGTCCTTACGGGAACCACGTTCTCAGATGAATACCCTTTCTTTAAGTTCTCAGTACTCTATCAATATGATGGGGGGACGCGTCATTGTAACCCTGGAACATCTTTCTCGTGTTCATGACATTACTCTGTGGTTTATGCTTTAATCCGGCATTGAGAAAGTATAATAAAAACTGCGCCTTTGAGCTCAAGACTTTTGCTTTTCTTTTTTCTCAAGTCTCTGTTGAGAGGCAAATTACTCACTTTCTCGAGTGCCAGCCTCAGGACAATGTCCATTCGGGCCTTACTGAGATAAGATTGTATATTTGTAGGTTACAGTTTCTTCAGAGTGTTGAATGACTTCGTATGAGACTGGGAACTGTTGAATTATGTTTAAAGGGATTTAGGAGTAAGGTTTATAGAAGGCAATACAGTTTACGGAGTTCGTTCATGTGGCTGTAGTTGATACATCCAGTAAATACAAGAAGTTGAAGTCTGAAGTGTCTTCAACATTTAAAATCTCAATATTTAACGTTATCCTTTGTTGTTGGTTGTTTGCTTGCTTTTTTGTTTGTCGAGACAGGGTAGACTCTCAGTGTAGTCTTTGTTGTTCTGGAACTTGCACTGTAGACCAGGTTGGCCTCGAACTCAGAGATCAGCCTGCAGCTGAGCCCGGAGTGCCTGGGTTTCAAGGTGTATGGCACCCCGGCCCCGGCAGTGTTATCCCCTGTATACTTGCTTACTTGGATTATTCATTGTACTTTGCAGACATAAATAGTTGTAAAATGTTTCGACAGAGTTGAAAACTTTGGGGATTTTTTTTTTAATCCCAAATTTCTTCAATGGTGAGTTTACCAAATCAGGGTTGATGGTACCTGTTCACAGCTTGTGTGTATCTTTTTTGGGCGTGTGTGTGTGTGTGTGTGTGTGTGTGTGTGTGTGAGTGAATGGATCGGCCTGGGGAGAGGTTGCAGCATTATTGAGATACCAACCACATGCCATTCAGTTATAAGTGTACAAATTCAATTTTTAAGGCATAGTCACAGAGCTGCACAATTACTCAACTCAATTTTAAAGCATGTTTTTACCCCTAAAAATGATCATATGGGTCTGCAGGGTAGCCCAGCGGCACAGTGCTTGCTTTGCGTGGGGGAGGCAGTCCCTAGTACTGCCAGCAGAGATGCTAACCACCCAGCGCCCATACCAGTTAGCCATCGCTCATTTCTCTCTCATCCTGCTGGACCTTTGTATCCCTTATGGATTTTCCTGTTCTGGGTATGCCATGTAAGTACAGGTGTACAATGGAGGCTTTTGTGATTGCCTCTTCTTCACAGCATAAAGTTTTTAAAGTTTGTGCATGTTGTGGCATGTGTCAGTACATTATTGTTATCATTATTTTGCTGAGTAATGCTCCTTTATGGATAGGCTTCCTTATTTATTTATTTATTTATTTTGGTTTTTTGAGACAGGGTTTCTCTAGCCCTGGCTGTCCTGGAACTCACTTTGTAGACCAGGCTGGCCTGGAACTCAGAAATCCGCCTGCCTCTGCCTCCCGAGTGCTGGGATTAAAGGAGTGCGCCACCAGGCCCGGCTCAGGCTTCCTTATTTTTATCCATTCATCGGTTGATAGGGATCTGAGCTTCCACCCCTGGCTATTGTAATATTTGTATGCAAGTTTTTGTGTGGATGTGCTTTCATTTCTCCTTGGAGTGATATTTTTAAAGAAGTCAGCCTTTTGGCATGATATCAAAAATAGTTCCTCCATTTTGAGTATAGAATCTAGTTTTTTGGTTGTTGGTTTAGCCCTTGCTGTGCTGGAACTCACTCTGTAGACCAGGGTGGCCTTGAACTCACAGAGATCTACCTGCCTCTGCCTCCTGAGTGCTGGGATTGAAGTATGCACTACTAGGCTAATCCAGTATTTATAAACAAATGGATGGGGTTGAGAATATCCCAGGCTTGCTTTATAATACTTTTTTCTGCCCACTCCTAAAAATTGCCTTAACCTGTTTGTGGCTAATTAACTGTCCCTCTCCAAAGGCCCAGCCCTAGGCAATAGCCATTTGGTATTTTGCATAATGGAATCATAATACACATTTTTAAGGTTTGACATCTTTCATTTAGCACACTTTAAAAATTCTTTTCTACATTGTAGCATGTATCAGGACTTAACTTCTGATAAGTGAGTATTTTATGCATATGCCAGCCGACCAGTTATGATAGGTGTTTGAATTGTTTCCAGTTTCAGACAGTTTAAAATGATACACCTTGAAGGTTTGATTACAAGTCCTTATGTGGATGTGTGGTTTCCCTTTTGTGGGTGTAAGCACATGGAAATATGATTTACTGTATCATATGTTTAACTTTCAGAGAAACTTCTAAACTGTTTCTCAACGTGAGAATCCCATATTGTACTGTCTCAGCCTTGTCCTGGAGGAACCTAGTTCTCTTCGTGCCTGTGTCAGCGCTTACTTCTGTCTGTTATTTTCACTTGAGGTGGTTGTGTTAGTTAGTGGATAGGAACTGGCTTGCTCACTGACGTTTCTCATGATTCATCGTGTTATCTTTTCATATAGGCAGTAACTGCAATGGCCCTCTCCTGTCTTTGTTATGGCCTTAAACATTCTAAGCAAGAACTCCACCACAAAGTTAGATTTACAGCCTGTTCATTTATCTCTTTTAGTCAACTTTTTTTTTTTTTTATTTACAGATAATTTTAGAGTTGGACTATGCATCTGAAAAAAAAAGGCCTCTTGAATTTTGATAAAGGTTATTTTGAATCAAGACATCAATTTGTGGTGAATTCCTATCTTACCACATTGAATATGAGAATTACTGAAATATTCATTTAAAATTTAAGTTCTTCAGTGAATAAACCTTATACTTTAAAAAAGAAGCTATATTTAGGTGTATAATATAGTATTGTTTCTATGGTCAAATGTGACATAGCAAATCTCTAGAATTTATTCTATTTGTACATTTATTGTACATTTTGTATGGCCGAAACTTTGTGTGTTGATGGACAGCTGGGCTCTTGTAAGCTCCTGGAGACTGCTGTTCTCTGATCTCTGGGTTTGGCTCTTTCCAGTAACTCATCTAAGTGTACCTGCTTTCTGTGTCTGCCCTATCCATGTAGCATGAGGTTCTCAGTGTTCATCCATGTTGCAAATAGCAGAATTTCCTTTATTTTACTTTTGTTTATTTTATATTTTGAGACAAGGTTTTTCTGTGTAGCCCTGGCTGTCCTGGAACTTACTCTGTAGAGCAGGCTGGACTCAAACTTAGAAATCTGTCTGCCTTTGCTTTTTAAAAAATATTTATTTATTTATTTTATATATGTGAGTACATTATTGCTGTCTCCAGACACACCAGAAGAGGGTATCCGATCCCATTACAGATGGTTGTGAGCCACCATGTGGTTGCTGGAAATTGAACTCAGGACCTTTGGAAGAGCAGTCAGTGCTCTTAACCACTGAGCCATCTCCCCAGCCCCCTGCCTCTGCCTCTTGAGTACTGGGACTAAAGGGGTGCACCACCAATGCCCATATGAATTTATTTTTAAAGGCTCATTGGCTAGGTCATTTATATGAGTATATCAGAGTTATAGTTTATTTTCTGTGCATTTTATTCTTCATGATGATACTGTGAATGGAATTTTCAGTTTTTTCTTTATATTTGTTTATTCTTTTTTTTCTTTTTTTTTTTCTTTTTTCTTTTTGGTTTTTCAAGACAGGGTTTCTCTGTATAGCCCTGGCTGTCCTGGAACTCACTTTGTAGACCAGGCTGGCCTCGTACTCAGAAATCCACCTGCCTCTGCCTCCCGAGTGCTGGGATTAAAGGTGTGCGCCACCAACGCCTGGCTTGTGTCTTCTAAAAGAGCATTTTACACGGCTTTCTTTCTTTCTTTCTTTCTTTCTTTCTTTCTTTCTTTCTTTCTTTTGATTTATTTATTTATTATATGTAAGTATACTGTAGCTGTCTTCAGACACTCCAGAAGGGGGAGTCAGATCTCGTTAAGGATGGTTGTGAGCCACCATGTGGTTGCTGGGATTTGAACTCAGGACCTTCGGAAGAGCAGTCTGATGCTCTTACCCCCTGAGCCATCTCACCAGTCCCCTTGTTTATTTTCTTAATTCGTGTGCATGTGCTGTGATGTACTCTGTAGGTGTGAAGGCTGGAGGACAACTTTTGGGAGTGAGTTCTGTCCTTTTCCCATTCAGGTCCTAGGGCTGGACCTTAGGGAGTCAGTCAGCCTTCGCAGGAAGTGTTTCCTGAGCCATTTCATGGTCCATAGATTGTTCATGGGTTGTCTTTTAAAATGTGACAGTTTTGTTGCTGGTATATAGAAGCTGCATTCTATTCTTTTCTTCTTCCAGATTTGTATTGTATACTTTTATCTCACTGAAATAATTATTCTTACAGAAATGTGGGTGACCCCTGTAGCAGTTTTTATACACAGCACCATATATCCTGTAACAGAGTAGGCTTTGCATTGTCTTTATCAGAATACATTTCTTTCCTTCCTTGAGTAGAACCACCAGGAAGTAAAGGCTAATTAGAAGTGGGCGAGAGCCTGCCTGCTGTCCTCCAGGTTGGTAGGAAGGAGGAAAGAGTCCATTGACCTTTTTGTCATCAGGTACCGTGTTTTCACAGATGGTGCTAACAGTTGTGTTGTTTTAAATCCCGAGTGGGTACTGGACCGCCACATGCTCTTTCTATGTCTCTTGTCATCGCCAGCGGTGACTCTATCTGGGACTGCCGTGTTTAGCATTGCCGTGTTTAGCATCCTGGGAAGTCCTCCAGTCCTACACAAATCAGTATGATCGGTCATTATGAGATGGCCATAAGGTTTGTCCGTTATTCCAGTAATCTGCCGTGTTATGTCATTTGACTTCAGGTATGAAGCAGTCTTCCAGGATAAACTCTCCTTGCTCAGTGTAAACAATTATATGTTGATTCATTTTGCTTTCGTGGTATTTGACTATTTCATGTCTGTATTTATAAGGGATGTTGGCTTATATATTTTTTCTTGTTATACGTATTTTGATTTAATCTATTCTTAGCCAAAAGGAGAAGCGGTGCACCCTCTGTTTAAGGACTGAAGCAGTACTCACCAACCCTGCGGGATGTGTTGAGGGCTTTTGCCTCTTGTTTTCTGTGAGGTTTGTGAAGGATTGGTGTGACTCTCTAAGTACCTTTTTTTTTTTTTTTTTTTTTTTGGCTTTTCGAGACAGGGTTTCTCTGTGTAGCCTTGGCTGTTCTGGAACTCACTCTGTAGACCAGGCTGGCCTCGAACTCAGAAATCCGCCTGCCTCTGCCTCCCAAGTGCTGGGATTAAAGGCGTGCGCCACCACGCCCGGCTTCTAAGTACCTTTGATAGAATTTACCAGTGAAAATGTCTGGCCTGGATTTTCTCTTTGGTAATTAATTTCAGGCTTGGTCTTACTCGGTAACGATTCATCAAGGAGGGAAGCCAAGGGAGGGGCTTACAGCAGAAACCCTAGCGGAGCTGCTCACTGGCTTGTCCTTTGGCTGGCTCCTACTTAGCTTGGTTTCTTTTAAGATTTTTAAGTCTGCCTGTTCACCCCCACTTTCCCCTCCCCTCCCCCCTCCTCTGGGTCCCCCTCCTCTGGGTCCCCCTCCTCCGTGTCCCCTGGAGTTGGTGTTGCAGGCAGTTGGAAGCCACTTGACATAGGTTCTGGGAACTAAACTCAGGTCCTCCTTATTTATTTATTTGTTTATCATTTATTTATCTTTTTCTACCGGGTTTTTCTGTGTAGCCTCTGCTGTCTTGGAACTCGCTCTGAAGGCCAGGCTGGCCTCAAACTCAGAGATCTGTCTGCCTCTGTTTCCCGAGTGCTGGGACTAAAGGCGTGTGCCACCACGGCCTAGCCAGAACAGCCTTTACTCTACCCGCTGAGCTCTCTCTAGCCCCTGGAAAGTTTTTTTATGCTGCCTGGAACAACCTGCCTGAGAAATGGTCCATGCACGATGGGCAGGCCCTCCTACAGTGATCAGTAGTTGAGGTGTGTTTGCACACCTATGTCATAGAGCACGTGATCAGAGGACAGGCTGCTCTGACTCCGTGTGGTCCCGGGTTGAAGTCAGGTTGTCAGGGTCTGTGGAGCTATCTGCTGACTCAGCCTTTTCATCATTAAAAGTATCCTTCTCTTTCTCCTCACGTTCTCTATTTTAACAGCATCTCTTTTGTGCGCTTTAACTTTCAGCCTGTTTGTTTTATTGATGTAAAGCGCGTCTTGTAAACAGCATCTAGTTAAATGCTCTCTGTAAGAAACTGCCACAACTGGCTTTTGATTACGGGGGTCTCATGTGCTCTTAGCGTAGTCACTGGGAGATTTATGCCTGCAGTTTTACTACTTTTTGTATGTTCCATTAAAAATAATTCGCTTACTCTCTGCTGCCTTTTATACCTGACAGACTTCCCAGTGTGCTACTGGAACTCTCTTTTCCTGCTATTTATTTATTTATTTATTTTTTAAAGATAGGCTCTCCTTACTGGCCTGTTGCTCACCGTGTAGCCCTGGCTGGCTTTGAATACTGCACAATCCTCCTGCCTCATTGTGCTGAGTGCTGGGACTTCAAGTATGTGTCAGCATACCCAGCAGAATACAGTTTTTAATTTATTAAATCTATTTCAGATCAAGAACAACTTGCTTGTAACATAAAAACTTGGCTTCACTCTAGCCACACGCCTCCCATCCAGCCTGTTAGTAGCAGTCGGAGTACAGCAGTTCAGTCTTCTGCGTTTATTTCTTCTTTGTTGTCTGGACATGGGACCGTACCTACCGTGGGGCCTGTGCTAGCCCGGAACTATTGCATGTGACACTTGAGTCATCCTCCTAAGCAGCTGAGCCGGCAGTCGGGTGCTGCTCTGTGGCTCACTTCAGGACTTCCGCTTTCTTTTTGCAGTCTTGTGTCTTCTTTTTTTTTTCTTTTCCAGACAGGGTTTCTCTGTGAAGCCATGGCTGTCCTGGAACTCACTCTGTAGACCAGGCTGGCCTCGAACTCAGAAATCCGCCTGCCTCTGCCTTCCGAGTGCTGAGATTAAAGGTGTGCGCCACCAATGCCCGGCTTGTGTCTTCTAAAAGAGCATTTTACACTCGCTACATTTTTATTTCTTGGTATAGGTTTATCTGTTTCTTTGCATGCATTTCTGGTCAAGGGTGTGAGTTGTTTAGCCTGAAGGAGCTGCGAGAGGGTTGCTTGGAAGGCAGCTCTCTCTGCGTTTGGTTTTCTGCAATCTTTGTGTTTTCCTTCAGTTTTGAGGAGTAGCTTTGCTTCACCCAGAGCCCCCGGAGCTCAGGTGTTTTCCTCCTTCCAGGACCTTTAATATTCTATCTGCCACGGTCTGGTCTCCCCTCCTTTCTCATAAGCTACTTTTTTGCTTTGAAGATGTTCTGTTTTTGGCTTTTAACAGGTTTATTATGATGTGTCTAGTATGAATCTCTTCTTCTTTTTTGTAGATTGTATTCATTTAGTCTTTAAAATGCTTAAGAGTATCTATATATAATAATTATATTTATTGTGTACCATAACTTTGCCCTGTATTTATGCAGTGATCAGTAATTCCTTTGAGATCATTCCATACTGGTCCCAGTCTTTTATTATTCTTTCTTTCTTTCCTTCTTTCTTTCTTTCTTTCTTTCTTTCTTTCTTTCTTTCTTTCTTTCTTAAAAAGACTAAGTTTTATGTTTGTTGGTGTTTTGCCTGAATGTATTTCTGTGTGAGGGTGTCAGATCCCATGAAACTAGAGTTAGATAGAGACAATTGCGAGTTGCTGGGAATTGAACCCTAGTCCTCTGGGAGATCAGTCCGTGCTCTTCAGCACTGAGCCATTTCTCCAGCCCCTACTGTGTGTGTTATGGGGGCAAGCATGCTGTTGTGTGCATGTGGGGGACAGGAGGCCACGTTGGTTCTCTCCTTCCATCTTTACCTATGTTCCTGGGATTGAACTCAGGTCGCTACACTTTCACAGCAAGCCTCACCAAGCCACTTTACTCACTTTACCCTCTCGATGGCTAACATCATTTCATGAACGTTTGTTTTGTGTGTGTGTGTGTGTGTGTGTGTGTGTGTGTGTGTGTGGTTTTTCCAGACAGGATTTCTCTGTGTAGCTCTGGCTGTCTTGGAATTCACTCTGGAGATCATGCTGGCCTCGAACTCACAGAGATCTGTATGCCTCTACCTCCTAAGTTCTGGAATTAAAAGTATACTTGGTGGGGATTGGTTCTCTCCTTGTAGTATTTGGAGACTGAACTGAGAGCTTGGCAACAAGTGTCTTTTTTTTTTTTTTCTAGGCAGGGTTTCTCTGTGTAGCCCTGGCATGTGCCACCACTGCCTGGTGACTACAAGTGTCTGGGATTACAGGCATGCACCATAGAGTCCCTGGCTAACTTCGTAAATCTCGATTTTCTTTCTTTCAATTTGTTTTAGATTTAATTTTTATGTATAAGTGTTTTACCTGATATATCTGTGTGAAAGATGTACTATTTGTGTGCCTGGTGCCCTCAGAAGGCGGAAGACAGTGTTGCATCTCCTGGAACTGGATAGTTGTGGGGGGCAGGAACTGAACCCAGGTCTGCTGCAAGAGCAGCAAGTGCTCTTAACTGCTGAGTCATCTCTCCAGCCCCTCGATGATTATTTCTTGAACTATCTCACCTCTCCTCGACCCACTCTGTAGGATAATTGATTTCTAGTCATGAATTTTCTTTCTTTCTTTCTTTCTTTCTTTCTTTCTTTCTTTCTTTCTTTCTTTCGGTTTTTCGAGACAGAGTTTCTCTGTATAGCCCTGGCTGTCCTGGAACTCACTTTGTAGACCACGCTGGCCTCGAACTCAGAAATCCGCCTGCCTCTGCCTCCTGAGTAGTATATTACTTTTGAACATTGAATTTTATATAACAGTTTTTATTTAAACAGTCTGCAACTTTAATTAACTAATGGTTATTGATAGATAGGAGCAATATACATATACATATAAAACTTCATCAGTTGAAGTTTTAGTGACATTTATTTATATTGAACAAATGTGCACTGGTGTGGAGACCAGAGAACAACCTGTGGGCATCGCTTCTCTTGTAGTGGTGTGCAGGTCCTGGGGGTGGGACCTGGCTGTCAGACTTGGCAGATGAGATATGTCCTTTGCTCAGTATTCAGTATCTGTTTAAAAGATCTATCAGGGACCTGGAGGGAAGGCTCCGCTGCTAAGAGCATTTGTGGCTCTTGCAGTGGACCTAGGCTTGCAGTGGACCTAGGCTTGCAGTGGACCTAGGCTTAGTTCTCAGCGTCCACACGGTGGCTCGCAGTCATTAGCTCTGGTTCCAAGGGGTCTGATGCCTTTGTGGGTGGCCGTGCATGAGCACACGAACACTTGCTCACATAATATAATCTCCTCAGTCTCCGAAATGGAAGTAAAGTATAGATAGCTTCTTGTTTGTCCACACTTCCTGCGGGTCCCCGTGTTAGGTGCCGTGTTAGGGGCTGAGTTAGGTGCCGCAGGTAGGAACAACAAGCCAGAGTGACAGTAGATTGAGGCAGCTGACAGGACAGTATACAGAGTTGCAGTGGTTGGAAAGTATTATGAAGCCTTCCTTCTCAGCGTTCCCTTGTTAGGTGCTGGAGGTCCAGCCCACCCCCCCCCACCCTCTGCCTCCTCTGGTATCTGCTCGCTCATGGATGCTTGCTTCCAGCCAGAAAGTGCACAGCCAAGTAATTAATTAAAAATAAAATGGGCTGGTGAGATGGCTCAGCGGGTAAGAGCACCCGACTGCTCTTCCGAAGGTGATAAGTTCGAATCCCAGCATCCACATGGTGGCTCACAACCATCTGTAACGAGATCTGGCGCCCTCTTCTGGAGTGTCTTAAAAAAAATAAAATAATCCTTTAATAGTATTTTAGTTTTTTGGAAGACACAGCAGACACCGTAGCTGCTATTTTACTGCTCTCCTGGCTCTTGTATTTTGGGAGAGGAGACAGGCATTAAGAATCCGAACAAGGTAGTTTTAGAGAGTGATAAATACAGCAAGTGAATAAAACTGTGATTTTTAAGTAGGGAAGGCTAGGAGGCCTGTGTTCGGATGAAGTACGCTTTGCTCAGGGAGCCCTGGCTGAAGGGGAGGGGAAGGAACTGCGTCCTGAAGGATGCTGTCCATCCTGCTGGCCGCGCGTGCGGTGGAGACAGGAGGCTGCAGAGCAGTGGTGTGAAGACAGTGTGTGGTCCGTGGTGTGAGCACCTGTGTGCTGGTGTGTTCAGCAAGCCCAGGTAGGAGAGAAGTGTGAGGTCAGAGGGCAGCTGGCCAGAAGGAACATCTGTCTGCTTCTTTTTTCCAGGTGTGCAGAAAGCCGCAGGAAAGGCAGTGTAGTGCTGTCATTCCTGGCCAGAGAATTAACTTACAGTAGGATGTGTTTTTCTTGTAAATAAGAGTTTGGATAAATGCTGTATTTAGGATTTCATGTAAATGATATTTGGTCTTATAAACGATATCGAAAAGTAAGTTTCTTACGGAACATTTCTTCCTTAAAGTTTATCTAAAAATTGACTACCAACATGTATAAAGCTTTAACTTTTAGTACAGTAGCCGGGGCATTGTCGATGTACACTTCCTGACTATGCCTGCTGTTCCAGAGTCTGAGTGTGTGTGAAAGGTTAGGAGGTTAAGCGACAGGCGGCAGGCTCATCTTTAGTTCTGCTGGTAAATGCTGGCAGCCATGTCGGCTTAGGCTTTACCGTCTCTGTGCTCATTGAGTCTCTAACCAACAGGACAGTAGTGATAACAAGAAAAAGATACTTCTCTAACTTTCTTACATATTTCCTATACAGCACCGGGATTTTTAGCTTTCATTTTTCTTGTATCATTTCCTTTTTAGTAGAATCATTAGATTTCTCATTTCCTATTATATATCCTATAGTTATTTTCTTTGTTTGGTATTGGAATTACGTTTACCAACCTGCAGTAACAACTCTGTTTGAACACTAATTTAATACTGTAAAACTCTACTTCTGGACTGGTGATGTAGCTCAGTGACTTGTCGTGCACACACAGAACCCTGCGTTCATCCCCAGGGCCAGAAAAACAAAAACTCCTTTATGATCCTCTGTCTCTTTCAGATGTCACAAGACTTTCGCCTTCATGCATGTGTTCCCCCAAATAAACTAATCTTTAAAACGATTTCCTCATAAAATAAAATAAATAAAATGTGTAGTTAAGCCAAATTTATATTAATATATTGGCTTTTAGATAAAAAGTGTTTTGAGCAAGTTTGTTAGTCTTTTTAAAGCACAGAGAAAAAGGAAAGTGAGTAAAAACCATTTACAGCGACCCTTCCCTGCCGCCTGGGTGTGCCCTCTGAATCCTGCCCTTGATTTCCTCACAGAGCTTAGCATCCAGCGCTGGCCTCTCACTCTGCCTTGTTGGGCTCATCTAACTATTCCCTGAAGCCTGCCTCTGCTTACGAGTAATGAGCTCTTAAGACTTCTGAGGATGTTTTCGTACCTCTGCTTTTGAAGGCCAGTTCTGCAGAACATAGGGTTCTTTGTTGATGGTTTCATTTTTTTTTTTTTGTTCTTTGAATATTTGAATATATTTGCCAGTCTTCTGACCACCAAATACTGATGATGTATTTCCTGTTGAGGACTGCTCATGTGACAAACCATTTTTCTCTTGCTTTCAGGTCTCTTTGTCTTTGACCTTTAAAGAAAGATTTCTATTTTTTTTTTTTTTTTTTTTGAGACAGGGTTTCTCTGTATAGCCCTGGCTGTCCTGGAACTCACTTTGTAGACCAGGCTGGCCTCGAACTCAGAAATCTGCCTGCCTCTGCCTCCCAAGTGTTGGGATTAAAGGCATGCGCCACCATGCCCGGCAAGAAAGATTTCTTATTTTTAAATTTTAATGTATCAGTGTTTGCCTGTACGTTATGCAGCAGTATGTATATGTGTAATGCCGGATAAGGCCAGAAGATGGTGTTGGATCCCTGAAACTGCAATGACAGATTCTTGTGAGCCATGTAGGGGTTGGAAACTAAGCCTGGGTCCTGTACAGGGGCAGTGAGTGCTCTCAGCAGCGCTAAGCCATCTTTCCAGCCCTGTCTGTAGTTTTTTAAAGTATCACCACTAGATTGTGTGTTGCTGTGTGATTCTCTTTGAGTTCAGTTTACATGGGGTTCATCGACTTTATTGAATTTTTTATTTATTTTATTTTATTTTTTACTGCTTTTGAGACAGGGTCTGAACTGTGTAGAGCAGGCTGCTCCTGGCTGCTTGGATTAAAGGCATGTGACACCATATCCACCCTTAGCATCTGTCTGTCTGTCGGTCGGTAGGTCTGAGACGGTCTGAGGTACATAGTCTTGGCTGATTCTGAAACTACCTGTGTCCGGCTCTTGGATGGTAGATTAAAGGTGTGTGCTAGCACACCCAACCTTAGTTTTTTTTTTTTTTTTTTTGGTTTTTCGAGACAGGGTTTCTCTGTATAGCCCTGGCTGTCCTGGAGCTCACTTTGTAGACCAGGCTGGCCTCGAACTCAGAAATCCGCCTGCCTCTGCCTCCGAGTGCTGGGATTAAAGGCGTGCGCCACCACGCCCAGCTCCCAACCTTAGTTTTATACCAAGCTTTATACTCCTGAATGGGGGGAGTATCTTAGTTAGGGTTTCTGTAGCTGTGATAAAACACCATGACCAGCCGGGCGTGGTGGCGCACGCCTTTAATCCCAGCACTCGGGAGGCAGAGGCAGGCGAATTTCTGAGTTCGAGGCCAGCCTGGTCTATAAAGTGACTTCCAGGACAGCCAGGGCTTTACAGAGAAATTCTGTCTCGAAAAAACAACCAACCAACCAAACAAACAAAAAACTCCATGACCAAAAATCCAGCTGGAGAGGAATGGGTTTATTTCCCTATTGCTGTTTGTCATGAAGGAAGTGAGGAATTCAAACAGAGCAGGAAGCTGGAGGCAGGAGCTGATGCAGCCGCCTGGAGGAGTGCTGCCTTTCTAATAGAACCTCCACCACCTGCCCAGGGATGGTCCCACCCACAAGGGCCCTCCCCTGTCAATCACTAAGTAAGAAAATCCCCTAAAAGCCTGCCAAGATCTTATTGAGGCAATTCATCTACAGTGACTATAGCTTTTGTCAAGTTGACAGAAAACTAGCCAGGACAGGCTGGTGATATGGCTCAGCAGTTAAGAGTGGCTGCTCTTTCAGAGGTTTTGAGTTCAATTACCAGCAACCACATGGTGGCTCACAGCCATCTATAAAAAAAGAGATATCATGTCTTCTTCTGGTTTGTAGGTATACATACAGACAGAGCACGTCCACATTAAAAATAAATAAAATTAAAAAAAAACAAAACCCGCCGGGCAGTGGTGGCGCATGCCTTTAATCCCTGCACTTGGGAGACAGAGGCAGGTGGATTTCTGAGTTCGAGGCCAGCCTGGTTTACAAAGTGAGTTTCGGGACAGCTAGGGCTGTACAGAGAAACCCTGTCTTGAAAAAACAAACAAACAAACAAACAACAAAAAAACAACAACTAGCCAGCACAAGGAGTTAGATTGCCACCACTTGGGAACCTTTTGGTTGGGGCCGCAGAGAGAGTTCAGCAGTTAAGAGCATTACCTGCTCTTTGACTACAGCGTACACATGGTTCCTCACAACCTTCTGTGACTCCAGTGTCAGGGCATGAATCCTCCTCTGCCTTTTAAACATAAAAATAAAAAAAGCCTATTGGTTGATTGTAATGTACTCCATAATATAGGGCATAGTCTGTGTATGGTGGATCTGACCTTACTTAATAATTATCACTTAGTGGTAACTTAAAAGTGCATCATTGATTGTAAAGTTTTTGATCCTTTGGCCATCTAGAAATAATGATTCCACATTTGTGTAAATATGTGCCATTAACCTTTGGAGATGATTTATTAAGTATTTACTGTCTGAGTCATATCTAGTTAGGGCAAATAAATTTTTTTTAATAGAGTTGTGTTAATACTGTCTTTTTTCCTTCCCATTAGTAGTTCCAGAGAACTGCTGGTTTAGAGCTTAGCTCTTGGCAGTTGTGAGAACAGTGAAGAATGCTTAGACTACTTAACATCCAAACTGTAAGTGTAGTTCTGTTTTTATTTCTGTTTTTAATACGTTTTCGATTTCAGAATACTTATAGTAACAGGGAGGTTTGATGTGATGGGATTGTGGATTTTTTCTTCAATTTTCTGATGATTTAAACACTTCCTATTTAACTTTCTAATATGTAAAAGAAGGGGCTGGAAAGATAGTCCAGTGGCTAAGAGACTTGCTCTTTTGGAGGACCTGGGTTTGGTTCCTAGCGCCCACCGTCCACAGCTGGTAACTGCTTATACTCCAGTTCCAGGGAATCTAGTGCCCTCTTCTGGACTGTGCATGTATTTGTACATATATGGTACCTATACATACACTCAGGCACACACACGTATGCACAGTAAATAACAAATTGTTTTTTAAAATATGTAAAAGGAGACTTAAAAGTATTTGATTTATGGGGCTGGAGAGATGGCTCAATGGTTAAAAGCACTGACTGCTCTTCCAGAGGATCTGGGTTCAATTCCCAGCACACCCTCACACAGGTAAACATGGAGGCAAAACACCATTGCACATAAAACAGAGATAGATAAATAAATAAATAAGAGTATTAGATCATTCTTAGGTAGTGAGATGAAGTTTCTACCTTTTCCAGATACTTCATTTCATAGTAAATGTTTACAGAAGTGCCTTAATATTTATTCCCATACTATATGATGCAGGGGTCAAAGTTAGTATTGAGTATAAGATTAATGGAATAAATTACTGGGAGTATAGATTTCTTTAAATGTTTTTAAAGTTTCTGCATTCTTTAATTTTGACATTAAAAAAAATCCTCTCAGAAAACTTTGTATTTTCTGTGTATGAAAAACATAACACAGAGTCCAATAAAAAGCAACTTAAAGATTACATCCAGTGCTCACAGACATCTATTGGATGGAACACAGGGCCCCCAATGAAGGAAAGAGAAAGTACCCAAGGAGCTAAAGGGGTCTGCAACCCTATAGGAGGAACAACAATATGAACTAACCAGTACCCCCAGAACTTGTGTCTCTAGCTGCATATGTAGCAGAGGATGGCCTAGTCAGCCATCAGTGGGAGGAGAGGCTATTGGCATTGCGAAGATTATATGCCCCAGTACAGGGGAATGCCAGGGCCAGGAAGCAGGAGTGGGTGGGTTGGGGAGCAGGGCGGGGGAAGGGTATAGGGGACTTTCGGAGAGGAAACTAGGAAAGGGGATAGCATTTGAAATGTAAATGAAGAAAATATCAAAAAAAAAAAAGAATTACATCCAGATGAAACATATTTTGATACTCATCTTTATAAGAAGAAGAGTGAGGGCTGAAGAGATGGCTCGGTAATTAAGAGCACTGGCTGCTCTTCCAGAGGACGCTGGTTCAATTCCCAGCACCCACATGACAGTTTGAGAATCTGACCCCCTTGCATGGACATAGATGCAGGCAAAATATCAATGCACATGAAATAAAAATAAAAAACATTTTTTAAGAAGAAGAAGGGAGAGGAGGAGAAGGAGGAGGAGGAGGAGGAGGAGAGGGAGGAGGAGGAGGAGGAGGAGGAGGAGGACTAGGAGGCTGCCTTTGGGAGGGGCTGAGAGATGGCTCTGTCAGTAAAAGCTGCCATTCATTGCATAAGCCCCACACTCCAAGTATTATTTGCTTAAAAGAGTTTTAAAATATTTTAAAAAAGATTTATTTTTAATTATGTGTATGTGTATGTTTGTGTGTTAGTATTTGGTGTGAATACAGGTGCCAGCAGAAGGGGGAAGAGGGCATTGGCTTCCCTGGAGCAGCCTGAGCGTAGGTGCTGGGAACTCAGTACTCTCTGTTTTTGTTATTCAAGACAGGGTCTTTCTGTGTAGCCTTGGCTGTCCTAGAACTTGCTCTGTAGATGAGGTTGGCCTTGAACATATAGAGATCCATCTGCCTCTGCCTCCCAAGTGTTGAGATCAAAGGCATTGTGCCACCACTGCCCCTGCTGAGCTCAGTACTCTTAACCAGTGAGCTGTCTCTCTCCAGCCCAGATTAAAAAAAAAATTGTTAAAATATTCCAGGTATAATATTGCATCTCTATAAAAGAAGGAAGTTAAAATATTTTTAAAATATTAAAAAATATGTGTATGGGCGTTTTGCCTGAATGTATGTCTGTGCACCATGTGTGTGCCTGAGGAGGACACTGGATCCCCTGGAAATGGAGTTACAGAAGTTGTGAGTTGCCATGTGGGTGCTGGGAACTGATACTGGGTCCTATGGAAGAGCAGCCTGTGCTCTTAACTGATGATCAATCTCTTCAGCCCAAGGAAGTTGTAACATAATGTCTTCCATAACAATATCTGTACACAAAACCTTGGTAAAATGTTACTCAATAAGTTAATGAATTTGAATATTCAGTTCTTAGGTAGAGTGTTATTGACTGTTTTTGACACAGGTAAAAGCCTATATCCTGTTTAATTAAACTGTTGAACACTAATTGCTTTATATCTTTCCTACATATCTTCAACAATTCCTCATTTTCCCTCTTTTTAGACCCTCTGGTTAATCACCTTTAGAAGACTGGACTTTTGGATGTCTACTCCATCTCTATTGAATTAAACCATGAAAATGAAGCCTACAATCCAGGCGACCATCTGTGAGCCTTAGTTCCACTGTTTCACAGCATTTGACACTTGCTCAGGGAACGCACAATGGCATCGGTGGTGGTTGACAGCGGAGGTTCTGTTCTGGAGCTTCCAAACAATGGAGGAGAAAATCAAGAGGTTAGGCATTTAATATATCTTATCTCTGTTTTGTTAATAGAAATGAGTACATGAGTCTATCTTGAAATGAATGAGGGAAACAGGTACTCAAGAGTGGACATGTACCGTGCACTGTGCATAAACTTGTAATGGTCATGGATGTGTTTGCATGTAACTTAGTGATGGGCGAGAAAGGTGCTCCACTGTGTGATGTGAGATGTGTGTGTTAGAGAGAGCCGGGAGGAGCGAGGGCACGTTAGCTTAGGTACAGCTTAAGTTTCTGAGAGTATCCATTTTCTTAGACTATAGAGGATGAGAGATGCACTCATTGTGTGTAAATACCTAAACTGCAGTTGTCTGAAGTTAGAAGCTTATGTTTGCTTTCCTTGTCATTTTTATTTCTTAGTTATTCTGTCATGTCTAATTCAGGATTGATCTGTCACATTTTAAATCTAACATCTGCAGTTATTTGTATAATTAGAAAATGAAGTTTTGAAATTTTCTGCAGGTGGAATTTTGACTCTTTAGCGTATATGGTCATTTTCTTGTTACAGAAAAAAAGCACCGAAGAGTGAGAGGAGAAGGAAAGAGGGTTCTGGTCCCTGCTCCTTAGAGACTGAGAATTGTCACGTGCTGCATGCAGATGTTTGCTTGGAGACACCTTGGGAGTCTCTCTGTGAGAGATGCTGCTGTCCCTGGAGTTGGTGTCAGGAGAATGGCACAGTGACATGCCTGAGGACAGGGAGGACTCAGGGCTGTGCTCCGGGGTCCTGATGGTTCTCCTTGCTTGCCTGCTGTCTTTTCAGCCTCTGAGACCCATCTACTGTGGCAGACTTCTAGGATGTACTTTTCTTTTGTCAAGTGGGTTTGCTAACTCCTCTGAGTTCCCTTTGCATTTGAAGACTGCCTCTAAAATGGGTGCAGAAAGTCCATTGGAAGAAGCCACCAAAGTAGAACATACCTCTCAGGTCAACTTCTTCTTTCTTTAAGATTCCCTTTCTTTTTTTTTTTTTTCCCCTCGTTCCGGTCAATCTTGCTCGCTCTGGTCTGCCCCGCTTGCTCTGGCCAGCCCCTCTCGATCTGGCCGCCCCGTTCGGCCCCCGCTTGCTCCGGTTGGCCCCGCTTGCTCCGGTTGGCCCCGCTTGCTCTGGTCGGTCCCACTTGTTCTCTCCGGTCAGTCCCACTTGCTCTCTCCCGTCCAAGGATTCGTTGTTTATTAATATTAGTCAGCTGTAGCTGACTTCAGATGCACCAGAGGAGGGCGTCAGATCTCATTACGGGTGGTTGTAAGCCACCATGTGGTTGCTGGGATTTGAACTCATCACCTTCGGAAGAGCAGTCGGGTGCTCTTATCTGCTGAGCCATCTCACCAGCCCAGGATTCCCTTTCTGTATATTATCCTTGGAGATGAGTTGCCAGGGATCATAGATGCAGGGTACGCTCTCTCTCTGATTAGCAGATGCTGCTTCTCTGTCAAGTAACTTTCCTCTGCTCTATAGCTTTGCAGTGTTGGTGTTTTATTGTGTGAGGAGAGCTGCCGTGAACAGTGTATTTACGGAGTACAGTTATGCTTTATTGACTATAAAGATAACAGTATGGAGGAAAAGAGGATCGTTAAGATTTATTTATTTTTTCCTCCTTTACATGGAATCATAAGGATTCTTCCTCAGAACTTATCACGGAGGGAGTCATTTTTACATAATGAATTTACCAAGTTGTTATTGACTGATGATTTATGTGGTGCAATAGGACAGTTATAATCTAGGGAACGAGGTCAGAAGATGGCAGCGTGCTTAGTAGGTACTTAAGGTGCTGTGGCACCAGTGTGGGGACGACAACTTCCTGTTCCAATCCCAGTCCATTCATTTGTTCTTCTAACAGAGGTTGGCTACTCAATATGGGTCAAGGACTTTATAGGCACCGAGGTTAAAGGACTTCACGGGAGCAGTTAAGAATGTTTTGGGGGTGCCGGGCGTGGTGGCGCACGCCTTTAATCCCAGCACTCAGGAGGCAGAGGCAGGTGGATTTCTGAGTTCGAGGCCAGCCTGGTCTACAGAGTGAGTTCCAGGACAGCCAGGGCTACACAGAGAAACCCTGTCTTGAAAAACCAAAAAAAAAAAAAAAAAAAAAAAAAAAGTTTTGGGGCAGAGCTGGCTGGAGAAAGTGGTTAATTGATATTCAGGATTCTCTGAAGAGATGGCAGTTTAGGACAGCTGTTAAGAGAGAAACGGTCATAGACATACGTAGGTGGGAAGAAGTCTAGAAAGAGAAAGGAGCTACTAGTTTTGGAAATAGTTGATGTTCCAAGGGTAATCTGAAGAGAATGCAGAGGCGAGCTTTGCCTGTAAGCTGCTCTCCAGTAATGTGCTTCCTGTATAGGGAATATTTATAGCTGAGGATGGCAGTGCCCCGAACCTTACAATCATGGTCTCTGAGTCAGAGGAAAAGCTAAGATTTAAAAAGTAGTGCCAGAGCTGGCTCACCAGGTAAAAGCACTTGCCCTTGCAGAGGACCCAGGTGTGGTGACCAGTACCCACATGGCAGCTCACAACCCTCTGTAACTCTAGTTCCAGGGACCCAAAACCCTCCTCTGACCTGTGGCACTAGGCAAGCATGTGATGCCCAGACATTCATGCAAGCAAAAATCTACGCGGTTAAAGAAAAGGGCAGAGCCAGAAACTGCTTAACTATCTGCAAGCCTGATAGTTGAGAACTCAGGTAGAAGGAAGAGAGAACCATCTCCATCCACTGGTCCTCTGACCTCACACACACACACACACACACACACACACACACACACACACAAAATACAGACTGACTATAAGCATGTAAAAGGTAGAACACTAGTTAATTAAAAGCTACATTTTTCTTGATTATAAAAGTGATACATTGAACAAGGTTAGGTATTTCAAAAGATGTTGAAAAATAAAGTAGACAGGCAGTGGTGACACATGCCTTTAATCCCAGCACTTGGGAGGCAGAGGCAGGCAGATTTCTGAGTTCGAGGCCAGCCTGGTCTACAGAGTGAGTTCCAGGACAGCTGGGGCTACACAGAGAAACCCTGTCTCGAAAACCCAAAAAACGGGCTGGAGAGATGGCTCAGTGGTTAAGAGCACTTACTGCTCTTCTGAAGGTCATGAGTTCAAATCCTAGCAACCACATGGTGGCTCACAACCATCTGTAATGAGATCTGACGCCCTCTTCTGGTGTGTCTGAAGACAGCTACAAAGATATAATAATAAATAAATCTTAAAAAAAAAAAAGAAAGAAAACCCAAAAAACACTGCACTCCTTTAATCCCAGCACTCGGGAGGCAGAGGCAGGCAGATTTCTGAGTTAGTTCGAGGCCAGCCTGGTCTACAAAGTGAGTTCCAGGACAGCCAGGGCTATACAGAGAAACCCTGTCTCGAAAAACAAACAAACAACCAGAGTAAAGGGCAGATGCTGATGAGTGTAGACGTAAAAGTCATTTTGAAGACAAATATAATGATGTAATAAGATCTGATGTACTTAATATCAGTCACCAAATAGGAGGGGAAAGTTCAGGGTTAAGAAAATTATTAATATGGTAGAGAAGATTTTTTTAAAGATTTATTTATTTTATTTACATGAGCTCACTGTTGCCGTCTTCAGACACACCAGAAGAGGGTGTGCTGGGAAGTGTCCTGTAGAGGCAACATGTGATCTAACTACCAAGCAATTTCTTCAGCCTTGAGAGCAAATTCTTAGTGAAATGAGATTTTATGAAATTCCATATCCATTTTTGGAAAAATCTTTCTTTAGATGTATTATCTATCTATCTATCTATCTATCTATCTATCTATCTATCTATCTATCTACATCTACATCTACATCTATATCTATATCTATATATCTGTAATCCTATTTAGTCATGAAGTATTGGGATATTTTCTTTAAAAGTAAAGGTCAGCATAAGTGCTAGGGAGAGTTGAATAGTTAGCTGTGGTGACGCACATCTGTAACACTAGCACTTGGGAGGTAGAGACAGGAGGCTCATGAGTTCAAATCCAGCTTTGGCTACTTAAGGAGACATCATCTCAAAAACTAAAAAGGAAACCAGAAGTTCTGCATGGTGGCGCATACTGTGGAAAAGACTTAGTTACCTGCAGTTGGCTCTTTTCTTCGGGATGCCAGGAGTGCCGTGAATGAGGCCATCCGCATCCTCTCTTCCCAGGTCTGTTGCCATGCTGATAGCTTGCACTTACTCATGGTTAGTGCATTCACACTTGGGCTACAAGTTATGGTTAGTGTGTGGTTACATCATTTTTTAAAAACTGTGAATAGAAGTTTCTAGATGACATCCGCTTCCAGAGAAACACATTGGGAGTTTTTCCACTTAAGAATGATGGGAGTAGGCTAGCTGGGCATGGTGGCACACGCCTTTAATCCCAGCACTTGGGAGGCAGAGGCAGGTGGATTTCTGAGTTCGAGGCCAACCTGGTCTACAAAGTGAGTTCCAGGACAGCCAGGGCTACACAGAGAAACCCTGTCTCGAAAAAAACAAAACAAACAAAAAAACCAAAACAAAACAAAAAAAGAAAAGCAGTGGAGTAGTTCTGTGTGACGGTGAGGGAATTATAGAGCCTTGCCGGGCCTGGCCACAGCGTGTTCCCATCTTGCCAGGCAACCTCGTTCCTTGATTATGACCCCACTTGTCCTGAAGCCCTCACCAGAACTTCGAGACAAAGCAGCTCTTCCGTTTATAAAGTGTGCGGGCTCAGAAATTTCACTGCAGGCACTGCAAATGGATGGTGCAGCCTTCTGTCAATACATGTGTTGTATTATTTATTTATTTGTTTTGGTTTTTGTTGTTGTTACTTTTGGTTTTTCAAGACAAGGTCTCTGTACACAGCCCTGGGCTGTCCTAGAACTCAGAGATGCACCTGCCTCTGTCTCCTGAGGGCTGGGATTAAAGGGACGTGCCACCACCTTTAAACTCTTTAATAAAACTATTGAACAGCAGTCGGTTTTTGGCTTGTTGAGCCAGCCTCACTCTGTGACCCAGAACTAATGGTTCTCTTGCCTCAGCTTCCTGAGAGGTCGGATTGTAGGCATGTGTCCGCTAGATGTTTGTGTTTCTATTGTTTTTACACAGTGTACACATGGCACATTTAATATCAATAAAACTAGGTTTAATTATCCAGGCAGTGGTACACACCTTTAATCCCAGAACTCTGGAAGCAGAGGAAGGTAGATCTTTGAGTTCAAGGCCACCCTAGTCTACCCAGTTCAAGGCCAGCCCACCAGGGATGTGTAGGAAGATTCTGTCTCAAACAAACAAAAAATTGTCTCTATCTCAGCACATTAGGAGAGCTATATCATATGTTAAGTGTTTACAACAAGCTTTACTCTTCAAAAAACATTTTATATTCACCACACACTAACCATTTATGCAGGCCTTTTCATTTTGCATAAAACCAATTTTCCAAATGGAATCATTAATTTCTGCCTAAAAAGTTACTTATAATTTTTACAGTTCATGTATATTTATGATAAATTCTTTCAGCCTTTGTCTCAAGTGGAAAACTCATTTAAAAATTTTTAGTGTGTGTGTGTGTGTGTGTGTGTGTGTGTGTGTCTGACACAATCTGCAGGAGTTGGTTCTTTCCATGTTATGGGTTCCAAGAATTGGACACAGTTCATAAGGTTTGGGACCCAAACTCACCAAGCTACAATATATGTAACTATAAACAGGAGTTTTACCCTCTCAGTATTTTTTTTTTTTGAAGAGTTGACTTTATGTGTAAGTGGGTTCTTCCTGCATGTTTTCATGTGTGCTATGTGTGTGCCTGGTATCCTGAGATGCGATCCCAGAACAGCTCCAAATCCTGTGAACTGTAGTTACAGACGGTTGTGAGCCACCACACAGGTGCTAAGGCAAGCTGGTCTTGAACTCAGAGATCTGCTTGCCTTTGCCTCCAAAGTGCTGGGATTAAAGGTGTGTGCCCACCACTGCCCTGTACGTATCCAAGTCATTTTAAAGGCCATGTTCTATCTAACCCCTGAGGGTTTCTCCAGCACTTTAAAGATACTGTCATCCGCTGACCTATAAGGCTTCAATTCAAGTGTCTGGCACTCTTGTCTTCACTTTGCCTGCGATTCACCTCTGGCTACTCTTTTTTTTGGGGGGTGGGGTGGGGGGGTTTCGAGACAGGGTTTCTCTGTATAGCCCTGGCTGTCCTGGAACTCACTTTGTAGACCAGGCTGGCCTGGAACTCAGAAATCCGCCTGCCTCTCCCTCCCAAGTGCTGGGATTAAAGGCGTGTGCCACCACCATCCGGCACCAGTGCTTTTCAAGAGTGGCACTTTTCATGAAAACATTTCAGTTGACTCCACTGCCATGCAGTTCATCTTCCTCTTAACGATGCCACCCCAAGAATCAAGCTTCCATTACTTGAACCCATAGAGGATACACTTGAACCTGAGGGAAGCCACAGACTTCTTCAGAATATAAAGAACAGTAAGACGAAGGTGCCCTATTGAAGAAGGAAGAAGAGGGGCTGGGGGGTGGCTCGGTGGTCAGGAAGGCTTGCTGTGTAATCATGAGGACTGGTGTTCGGATCCCAGCACCCACTTAACGTGTCTAGCAAGCACATCTGTAACTCCAGGGAGGAGGAGATAGGCTAACTTTTGCCTGCCGGCTTCCGGACTAGCTGGGAAAGCATGCTTTCAACTCCAGGTTCAGGGAATGACCCTGACCTATGTGTGTGAGCACACATAAGAAATTAAAAAAAGATGATTTGAATAATTGTACGGCTGGCCAGTAAACAAACAAACAAAAAATTACAACAAAAAACAAAGGGTGGGACATTTTTAGCCACTGGGGAAATGCAAATTAGGGCTGGAGAGGTGGCTCAGCGGTTAAGAACACATGACTGATCTTCCAGAGTTTCTGAGTTCAATTCCTAGCAGTGCATGGTGGCTCACACCATCTATAATGGGATCTGATGGCCTCTTCTGGTGTGTCTGAGGACAGAGCACTCATATACATAAAATACATGAATAAGTAAGTCTTTAAAAAGAAGGAAAGAAATGCACATTAAATGGTCAAAGATCCTGACACACTCGGTCTGATTGTAGTGTGGTGCTCCATGTTGGGGAGGATGAGCAGTTGGGTGCTCAGACATTTCTGATGGGAATGTCGTAAGGTCCAGGTTAGAAAAGAATGACAACTTAGAATTCACTGACTTATTTGGCAGACGCCCCCCTTACATACTGAGGCAGAGTCTCTCACTTGATCCTAGCTCCACTAGGATCCCATCTGCCTCCTGAACACTAGAGCCACCACTAGGATCCCATCTGCCTCCTGAATGCTAGAGCCACCACGAGGATGCTAGGGATCCGACCCTGATCCTCATGCTTGTGTGTGGGCACCGCACAAAAAGTTAAACGTGGGCCGGAGATGTGGCTCAGTGGTTAAGAGCACTGACTGCTCTTCCAGAGGACCTGAGTTCAATTCCTAGCAACCACATGGTGGCTTACAACCATCTGTAATGGGGTCCAACACCCTCTTCTGGTGTATGTCTGAAGACAGCAAGAGTGTACTCACATGAATAAAATAAGTGAATCTTAAAAAAAAAAGTTAAACACACATACTCACAAAACAATATGGGGGCTAGAGACATGGCTCAGTGGTCTTTCAGAAGACCCAGGTTCAATTCCTGGTTGTACCTAATGGCTCGCAACCATCTCTAATTCCAGTTCCAGTGGATCCAGTGCTGGCTTCTGAAAGCATCAGGCGCACTGGTGGTGCACAGATGTACACACAGGAAAAACACATAAAAAGAAGCAGCTCACAGCCCCTCCCCCCAGCGTGCTGATTTTCACATCAAATTATAGAAAAGGCATAGTTTAGTGAGATGGTTCCGCAGGTGAAGGTGCTTGCTGACCTCAGCCTCTGGGACCCACAAAGCTAGATGAGAATCAGCTCCCTCAAGCTGTCCTCTGACCTCTTGTGTGTGTGTGTGTGTGTGCACACATACTAAAAGCAGTAAAAATTTTTTGGAAAGGCTGAGATACAGGGCGAGAGATGTGGAGGGCTGGCCTGATGGTTCCCTGGATCTGTGTGTGAGCGGGGTGGGCTGCTGCTGAGGGACAGGGGAAGTTGTGTAGTGTTCTGCTGGCTGTTGTTACAAGGACACGTGCATATGAAAGTCCAAGGACTGCGTATCAAAGCGAGCATCTCACCTTCCTGGAGACCATTAGAGGCGAATAGGAAAGCACAATTGTGTGAACTGCCGAGTTTGATGTCTCACTCCTTCACGTTCCGCACTAGGGAGGCAGAGGCAGGGGTGTCTCTGAATCGGAGGCCACCCTGTTTTGCATTCGAGTTCCAGGCCAGCCCATTGCACAAGTGTCGTGCTAGGATCATGTTGCACTGCCATGTCTGATTCGTGCATGCTAAGGCATCTGAGGGTACTCCTGCTTTACACCGAGAAGGAAAATAAGGGAGACTATAAGCACTTGTTGTACTCTTTAATGTCATGTCTTCTACCCCAAGTCCAGTGGTAAGGGTTATAGGATGAACACCGGTAGGCTTTTAAAAACCTTTGCTTTGGTGGGTTTCTAATTTGAGGGATGTTGCAGGATATTTGTGAACCCTGCAATTGTGTTACTTATTGAAAAAGCTGTTTCTAGTGGGGCTCAGCCCTTAACACATACTTTTAATTCCAAACAATGAAGGCAAAGTTAGTTTGTAGAAGGAAGCACCCAGGTTTGAAAGTGTTGTCTAATTGAGTGACAGACAACGTGACGAATCAGAGAAAGAGTTGACAGAATAGGATACGCCCAACTCTCATGAGAAGAGAGAGGAAAGGGAAGCTACTTAGAGGAGTGGGAGGAGGCAGTTTCCCCAGGAGAGATTTACAGAGACAGGTTGCAGAGAGAACCAGCTAGACACAGGTGAAGACAGGAGGAGCCTGACAAATGAGAAGAGCCAGGAGATGAGAACAGATTGCCAAAGTTAGTTTGAGGCCAAGCAGGGCAATTCTGTGAGAAACTGAGAGAAGCCAGGTTGAACCAGTCAACTTGGAGAGGAGTTTGAGCCAGAAGAGCTGAGTTGAACCAACCAACCAGAGATCAGAAAGAACTAGAAAGGATGAACTTATTGAGCAGGTAGTCTCAGAGGCTGAAACATTCTAGGCCTAGCTAAGATTAGACTAGAGACTAGAAGCTTCCAGGACTAGGCCTAGGTGTACCTAGGTTAGCAGACAGAGACAGTGAGCCTTGGAGATGACAATTACATCTGGGGAATAAAAGTTAAGTTTACAGAGGACAGTGACAAAGTCTCTAAACCTCTCCTAGGGGCACACCGCAGAGCTTTTAAGTCTTTCTCTTGGAATGGAAGCTTTTGAGAACACTCTTAGAACTAACGGTACAGTCTCCGGGTTGTCTCAGGCGGTACCTCAAACTTTGTTAAGTTTATGTGTCTGCTCTTTTAATGGCTCAAGGCTGGGAGTTTGATCCTGGAACAAACACTTCTTGTCTGAAACCTATTTTATACTTTGATTGACTCAGGGTGCTTTTTCCAGCTTCTGTGGGATGCTCTGTTTTTTTAAGATTTATTTACTTATTTTATGTATATGAGTACACTGTAGCTGTCTTCAGACACACCAGAAGAGGGCGTTGGATCCCATTATAGATGGTTGTGAGCCACCACGTGGTTGCTGGGAATTGAACTTAGGCTCTCTGGAAGAGCAGTCAGTGCTCTTAACCGCTGAGCCCCGCTCTGTTGTTTTCACTCTTTCTTTTCAACGTTGTCTGTGGCCTCACCACTGTGAAGTACGCTGCTTCTTGCTTCTGGATTCTTTTTTTTTTTTTTCCTTGTTCCGGTCAACCCCGCCCGCTCCCGCCAGCTCTGCTCGCTCCGGCCAGCCTCACTTGCTCCCGGCCGCCCCCGTACGGCCCCCGCTCGTTCCAGCCGGCCCGGCTCGCTCTGATCGGCTCTGCTTGCTCCGGTTGGCCCCGCTCGTTCCGGCCGTTCCCGTTCGGCCCCACTCGCTCCGGCCCGCTAGCTCCGGCCGTCCCTGCTTGCTTCGGCCGTCCCCGTTCGGCTCCGCTCGCTCTGGACAGCCTCACTTGCTCCGGTTGGTCTCTCCAGTCCAAGGATTCATTTCTTATTATTCTTCATAAGTACGCTGTAGCTGACTTCAGACGCACCAGAGGAGGGCGTCAGATCTTGTTACGGGTGGTTGTAAGNGTCTGCTCACCCATCTGATGCGCACCTCCCCTTCTCTCTGGGGGTTTACTGTTTTTGGCTCTTTTTATTTGTTGCAGCATCTTTGTTCCTTAGTGTAAGACTTCAAACGAAGTCTCTTTCTTACCTTTGTTTTAGTGAGCTTTCACAAGAAAGTGAAGTACGCATCCTTTGAATTTAGCTCTTAAGCCACGAAGCCCTGATTACTTCATTTGTCTCTTAAGACTGTAAAAGTCTATCCTAGCCAGCCTCTCCATCTTTTTGTTTTATACACCCATGTATATATGAAACGTATGAAGGATACTGTGTGGACTGAATGACATTGTGTGAATCTGATTCACAACTAAATCCAGAATTGTCCAACAAAAAAACTTGATTGTTCTTTCACTTTGCTTTTGTAGGGAGGTGACACGGTCCCTGAGTATCCGGCAGTGATTGTGGAGCCAGTTCCCAGTGCGAGGTTAGAGCAGGGTTATGCTGCCCAGGTGCTGGTGTATGATGATGAGACTTACATGATGCAGGATGTGGCGGAAGAACAAGAAGTTGAGACGGAGAATTCAGAAACAGGTAAGACAATGAAAAGAGTCCTTGTTATCTGTAACTCTTATCTTTTAACCAGTCATCTATTTTATGTGTAAAGGTGTTTTGCCTGGATGTATGTCTGCATGGGTGCTGGGAACCCAACCCAGGTCCTCTGGAAGAACAGCCAGCGCTCTTAACTGCTGAGCCATCTCTCCAGCCCCATAAGTTGTTTTGTAAGCTTCAGTATTACTATTTATTGTTGGGGAATCTTATACTGAAGAACCTATTATAAAATGTTATAATAGTTAGCATAGGATGGATATTGGTGGAAAAATCTTTGTTTAAAGCGAGTTTACATAAGTATAAGAGAGTCCTATGTTATAATTCTTCACTATACAACAGTCTTAAAAGTTGTTGGTTTTGGTTGTTGTTGTTGTTGAACTACAAATATTCACTAGTTATTTACTTATAAAATCAGTAGGTTAGTATACAATAGTGATATGATATTTCCTAATTAAAAAAAAAAGGAGGGTAGTGTTGTCTTTCTAACCGGGTTAGCCCTTCTTTGAATGAGCCGTGCTGAGCAGTACTGTTTTGTTTTTATTTATTTATTTTAGCATCTTTGCCTGTGAGATTCCTCTTCCTTTTCTGCCTTCTCAGACATCCTGGTGTTGCCATTAGTATGTATTTCGTCAGCTATATGTGTATTTGGGAATTAGTGCGTGTAATTCTTAAGAAAATAGTTTTAGTTTTGCTATGACCATGAAACATTTCCCTAAGTCATTTTAGTGACTTAAATAGTAGTAAACAAAAAATCATAATCTGGTAATGTTTTGGAAAAATTCTTATTGGTTTGCAATCCTAGTGAGATTCCTTCCTCCTTTCCTTTCCTTTCCTTTCCTTTCCTTTCCTTTCCTTTCCTTTCCTTTCCTTTCCTTTCCTTTCCTTTCCTTTTGTGTGTATGTGTGTATGTGTGTGTGTGTGGTTCAGAAGACAGCTTGTGGGAATTCATTCTTCTTTCCTTCTGTTATGTGAGTCTCACAGAAGGGACTTAGTTGTTCATTAGTGTTTTTACATATTGAGACTTCTAATGGGCTTGAGTATTTACGTGTATTTCTACAAGTGTAGCGAACTCTCCCAATTACCTTTTGAGTGTCTGACGTCTTTTGGTTTTGGGGCCCCAGTGATTCCCTCTTAACTACTGCTAGCTGTTAGTTTCAATTGCTCTCCAGTTCCACTTTTTTATTGAGCTTAGAGATTAGGAGCTTTTGTTCTTCCAAGCAAGGATGGTGTGCCAGCAAAGCTCCGGGGAAGTGCAGACTGGGTCATCTGATGACAGGGACCAGGCACTTCCTAAAGACTGGATGATGCGCGAGGAGGGGTGCCTTGTTCTAGGGGATAGCATGCTTCTTTTTGAGCGTTTTCCAGGCTGAAGGGGAAGGTCCAGGGATGTCTTTTCTTCCTTAAAAATTAAGTCATTATTATTATGTGCATTATCAATTTTATGTGTAGGCTGTTTTGCCTGCAGAATCTAGAAGTGGGCATTGGATGCCCTGAAACTGATGGATGGCCACATTACAGATGGTTGTGAGCTGTTATCTGAGTGCTGGGACTTGAACCTGGGTCTTCTGGAGTAACAGGCAGCACCTTAGTCACCTCTGTAGACCCGAGGTTTCCTCAAATGATTGATTTTTGCATCAAGTTGCAAACTTTTAAAAATGAAATGGCCATATAGGATTCGCACAAGTAGACACATCAGGGTGCTTAGCGTATACGGTGCCAGAGCAGGTTGACAAATGTTACTGTGTAATTGATAATAAATTCTTCATTCATTTCAATTCATTCATTTTGCATAAGAAATGAGTGTAACCCAGTTAAGGAGTCCTGAGGGTGCTGATTCATCCCATTTGCAGGACAGATGTGAATGAATGGCTGTGGTGTTGAAGGGGAGACTTGGAGCTGGGCTGGGCGTGGTGCACATGTGTAACCTGACTACCCCAGAGGCTGACACTCTAGGGGCTGTGGATCTAAAGGCCAGCCCGGTATCCTGGGCTCAGGATACCAGGCATGGAGAAAAACCAGTTGCTCTTGCAATTATTTTCCACAAGTTGTGCATTAATATTTAACACCATTTATTTTAAGGGTCTCCCTGGCACCCTTGGCAGGCCTTGAACTTGGTACAGGCCTGTTGCTTCTGCCTCCTGAGAGCGGGGATGGTCCCCATGCTCTACTGTATTCTGCTTGCTCTCAATACTGTCCTTTAGATCAATTTTGTTAAACAGTAGAAAGAGATGTTAGTGAAATCACTTATATTACTCTAACAGGGTAAAGGATCCTCAGAACTTCAGTTTACATGTTCATTTGCTTTTTTATTTTTTATATTTTTATTTATATGAGTACACTGTAGCTTCAGACACACCAGAAGAGGGCAGCAGATCCCATGACAGATGGTGTGAGCCACCATATGGTTGCTGGGAATTGAACTCAGGACCTCTGCAGAGTAGCTAGTGCTCTTAACCACTGAGCCACCTCTCCAGCCCTCAATTGCTTTCTTGATCACGAGTTTTAATGACTTGACAAGGAGTATTAGTGGCCATAGGTTATTTTTTGTTTTATGCACACAACATGCTCCCCCCCCCAAATAGTTTTTGTTGTTGTTTTGTTTGTTTGTTCATTTGTTTTTGTTTTTCAAGACAGAGTTTCTCTGTATAGCCCTGGCTGTCCTGGAACTCACTCTGTAGAACAGGCTGGCTTCAAACTCAGAAATCCACCTGCCTCTGCCTCCCAAGTGCTGGGATTAAAGGCATGTGCCACCATTGCCTGGCTTAGTTTTTTTATATTAGAAAATCTGAACTTGAGTTTGTTTCTATTTAAAAGACCCACACACTTTAAGTGGACTATACTTCTTACAGAGCTTAGACAGATGGGTAAGGGTCACCATGGCTTAGCTGAGTCTGTTTTGATTTGCTGGTGGATTGGGATGGGAGGGTCATTTCTTATAGTATTAAAAGTTTGTGCCTGGGCGGTGGTGGTGCACGCCTTTAATCCCAGCACTTGGGAGGCAGAGGCAGGCAGATTTCTGAGTTCCAAGCCAGCTTGGTCTACAAAGTGAGTTCCAGGACAGCCAGGGCTATACAGAGAAACACTGTCTTGAAAAACAAAGCGCGCCCCCCCCCCCCCCCCAAAAAAAAAGTTTGTAACCGAAATTCTAAACATGTAGATGTTTTAAAAGAAACTGACTGAGAAGAAATGGAAAGGAACACAAGGTCTCAGTTTTTATTTGGAATTAAGTCTACAGAAAAGGGCTGCTGTGGCTCAGTGAGTATTGGGGCTTGTCTTACAAGACTGGCTGTCTGTTTGATCCTCAGGGCCTGTGATGAGCTGGAAGGAAAGAACTGGCTCCACACAGCTGTTCTCTGACATCCAGATGTGCACCATGGCACAGGAGCTATGCACACACACATCATGAACAAAGACAAGTAAAAAAATGTATAGAATAGGATTTCATTATAAACGTTTTCTAGACTTCTTTTAATCTATAATTCATTCTCTGTCTCTCTGTGTCTCTGTCTCTCTGTGTGTCTCTGTGTGTTCGCGAGCGTGTGTGTTTTGAGACAGAATCTCTTAGTGTAGCCCTCGCTGTCTTAGAAGATCACCTGGCCTCCACGTCACAGAGATCCTCTTGCCTCTGCCTCCTGGGTCTCGGGATTAAAGTCGTGCGCCACTACACCTGGCTTATGATTCATATTTTATCAGCCTAAAATCATAGTTAATTTAATTTGTTCTTTCATCTCTGGTGGTCACATTAAAGTTTTTCTTCTTTTATTCCTCTTTACATGTCTGTGCCAGAAACACTATCGTCACTGTTAAGTAGGTTGGAGTGGGTGGGTTCATGGCACTCCCTTACTTTGTATGTAACAGGACTCCCCTTTTGGTTGTAATTTCGGTTTATTTTGCTTTTCTTTCTTTTAGAAATTTCCATTTTTCTCTCTGAGCTTACTGATGACACTAAGACCCTCTTAAATGGCACGCCTTTAAGCCCAGCACTTGGGAGGCAGAGGCAGGCGGATTTTTGAGTTCAAGGCCAGCCTGGTCTACAGAGTGAGTTCCAGGACAGCTAAGGCTTATACAGAGAAACCCTGTCTCCAAAAACCAAAAAAAAAAAAAAAAAAAAAAAAAAAAGAAGAAGAAGATGATCTTAATTGTCAGGTTTGATTTTGAATTGAGGTCAGGTATCTAAGAAGTATGTAGGTATTTACAGATGCATACAGGAGTAACCAGGGTTTCATCACAAAGAAAATGGCTAACTTATGGGAAGTCTTAGTAAAATAAAGCATCGCATGGAAGGGGGTGTGGGGAGGAGGGTAGTGCTCAGCTGCTACAGCAGAGCTGTTTCTATTCTTGGCTCCCGGGCTCAGAAAAGGGCCCACCTATACAACTAACTCAAACGGGAAGCCACTGCCCTGGAAAAGGAATCACCTTGGCAAAAGCTGGGACCTTGATCCAGAATGCACCTGGTTGGATGTCAGTGCCACAGTGAGGGGACCAGGTTAAGTCTCCTAGTCTTACTCTCCCCTTTTCTAGTCCCTGCCCAGTCTCTCCACTGAACAAGCCCTGTGAGAAGCTATGTGAACCCTGTTAATGCAACTGCTCTCCTGGGGTGAAAAAGAGCTAAGATGGATGGAAGATGACTAGTGTAACTGCAGCCCAGTGACCAAAGGATAGAGACGGGTTTGGGAATTATCCTTACTGAAGCCATGGAAACCAGTTAGTTAGGCTGAGGGAAGAGGCATGGCAGAATCCTCCCATGGGTGTGGATAAGGAAAGGGCATGCAATCAAACAATTACTTTTAGAAATGTTTGTAATTTGAAAAGCATGAAGCATTCTAAAAGCAAATACGAGAGAGCGTCCTGGGTGACAGAGTTTAAGAATCTTTCTTTGACAAGAAGGAGAATCACCTTTGCTTACCTACTTCTGCCTTCAGTTTTCCTCCATATCACTCAGTAGACAATGCTTAAACTTTTCAGAGTGTTTCACTGTTGTAAAATAGGAATTTAAGACTGTAAGGACCTCGTGAAAGAAGTACTTACTGGACAGTTCTTGAACAAATCTTCCTTTGGCTTCATTAGCAGGCTTTTGTATGTTTGCAAGTGTATTCAGTCAGAACATTTAACTTTGCTTACATCTGTTGTATTTCCTCTCATTTCCACATTAAAAAAGAAAAGAAAAAGAAAAACCAAAGAAACACATACAAGCATTTTTCCTTATTATTCTTCCTTGGCTCATTGCACTTGTCAGTCTATAGCATTTGTCAGCCAGCCTACAGCTCACTGCACTTGTCAATTAGTCTACAGCTCACTGCACTTGTTAGCCTACAGCCCACTGTACTTGTCAGCCTACAGCCCAATGCACTTGTCAGCCTACAGCCCACTGCACTTGTCAGTCTACAACCCACTGCACATGTCAGTCAGCCTACAGCTCACTGCACTTGTCAGGCAGCCTACAACCCATTGCACTTGTCAATCTTCAGCTCACTGCACTTGTCAGCCAGCCTACAGCTCACTGCACTTGTCAGGCAGCCTACAACCCACTGCACTTGTCAATCTTCAGCTCACTGCACTTGTCAGGCAGCCTGCAGCTCACTGCACTTGTCAGCCAACCTACAGCTCACTGCACTTGTCAGCCTACAGCCCACTGCACTTGTCAGCCTACAGCTCACTGCACTTGTCAGCCAGCCTACAGCTCACTGCACTTGTCAGCCTACAGCTCACTGCACTTGTCAGCCTACAGCTCACTGTACTGGATAGCCAGCCTACAGCTCACTGCACTTGTCAGTCAGTCTACAGCTCACTGCACTGGATAGCCAGCCGACTACAGCTTACTTTGCTTGTCAGCCACTGTACTGCTCTTTGTTTGCTAGATTTCAAAGGACAGTCTTCTGCCAAGCTCAGTGGCTCTCAGGTCATCCAGAAGTACCTCCTTTGTGGAAACTCTACTCTCCCAGCCCTCTTCCTTCCTGTGTTTCACAGGAATTTTCAAAACATACTGAGCTTCCTCTTTCATTTTCTCACCTGTAATATGCTTAGCACTCTCTGTTCTAGCCCCATGTACCTGAGACGTTGTACAGTTGTTACTTTCAACATTAATCACTCTTCTGACCTTCCATCATGCTATCTGGATTCAGTTACTTTCTTATGTGGTTCTTGCATATCTCCTTTTCCTTCATAGTAAGGATAAAAGTAACCTTGAAATTGTGTGTGGAGGGTGTGTGTGTGTGTGTGTGTGTGTGTGTGTGTGTGTGTGTGTGTGTTTTGAACATGTGAAGGTAGTGAGGAAGTACCAAGCACTAGAGTCTGAAGTTAGCATCTTAGTGAAGAACCATTTTATGGCCAGGTGTGGTGAAACTTGCCTGCAGCCTCAGGACTGCGTAAGCTGAGGCAGGAGCATGGTGACTGAGTCCAGCCTGGACTTCATGGAACCAGACCCAGTTTCAGATAAGTAAATGAAGTAAAGAAAGAAAAAGGGAGAATATTGCATAATTATATATAAAAATTTTATAAAGTCTTCAGTATTTCTTTGTTGAATGACCTAATGTTACTCAGAATTTTGAAAGCCATCCAAAAATATCTGAATGTGGTCATATATATATATACCATTGATTTTTAATAATTGATTATACCTAAGTTTAATTTTTTTTTTACAGTAAGAGTCATGGAAAAGTTAGGAAGTATAACAAAGAATAAACAAACTGAAAGTCATTACCATCAATGAGATAGATTGCTACTTTTAAAGATCTAAATAATATAATTTTAGTATTGGCATAGATTAATCTTTTAAAATTTATATTATTATTTGATATGTCTTATGCTGCCCGGGTTGGCTCCAAACCATGGGCTCCAGCAGTCAGTCCTTCTGCCCCAACCTCCCATGTAGCTGGAGCAATTTCCCTGTGCTGCCACGCTCAGCAGAGTGCTGCTGTGTGAAGTTGTCGTGTTCTTTTCTTTTGGTTGTTCTTGGAATGCATCACTAGTAGATATGTTGATCTTCAGTCTTTTTAGGGCTCCTGCATCTCTCCTTTGAGTAGTCGAGGCGACACTTTGCTTTGTATTCAGCCACCAAGGCATAAAAAGTTATTGTCGTACTTAGTTACCAAGAAGCTTAAAAAAAATCTGTTTTTATGGGCTGGCATGATGGCTCAGTGGGTAAAGGTGCTTGTCACCACAAGCCTAGCGACCCCACACGGCGGAGTGAAAGAATAGACCCTTGACTTACATAACTTGTCCTGACACGCATGCTCACATACACACTCACAAATGTACAACAAATATATAAATACTGTTTTAGTGGGCAACAAAAAATTGTACTTAAAGATTAGTTGAAATTTAGAAGAATAAAAATTTTTGTGTAATTTAATAAGAAAACAATGGTTACTTTTTAATAAATCAAAGTAAAGGTTTATAAGCACAGTTTGAAAAAATAAAGTCAGATTTTTTTCATTGAAATATCAGAAGCCGGATTTCTGTCTTGAAGACTCTTAGGACGAGTCTGACTTTATGATGAGCTGTGATAACTTCCGTATTTGTTATACCATCAGAAATCCTCCCTGTGGCACAAAAGGACTCTTTTAATTAGAAAATATTGTTGCCACAGGGAGGTAGAAGATCGACTTGAGAAACTGGGGACCTGGAAAGGAGCCCCAGTCCTAGGATCCCCTGAAGGTGAGACAGATTGAGCCAGGAGGAAGACAATGCTGGTAGGTCGGCTTTTAATTTATTAAGAATGTTTACGGTGTTATCGTTACAGTTATTTCATCTACTTTATCATATTTGTGTTTAAAGAATGACAAAAATTTCTCCTTAAGAAGAAATAATAAAGTAGTATTTTTTTCACCTAAGTGGTTTTCTTCCCATGTCGTCCCCTCACTTTGCCGTGTAACTACCCCTGTGGCTAAGTTCCAGCATGGTCTGAGGCCTTGAAGCTGCACTCAAGAAAGGCCTCTTCTCCTTTCCCTTCTGTTGTTTTCATGTTCTTCCAATACAGATGTTTTCTAAGTCCTTTAAAATGTTTTCTTTCAATTGTTTGTTTTCTTGGGGTTGGAAAAAAACATAAATCTTAAAGTCAATTGAGCTTTCTTTCTGGAATTAACTGAATTATATAATTTTACTGTGACTAAAGTTGTCTAGAAAGCATTATTGGAGAAAAGTTTTAATATTTTAATATCTAAGCCGGGCATGGTGGCACACGCCTTTAATCCCAGCACTCGGGAGGCAGAAGCAGTCGGATTTCTCAGTTTGAGGCCAGCCTGGTCTACAGAGTGAGTTCCAGGACAGCCAGGGCTACACAGAGAAACTCTGTCTCGAAAAACCAAAACAACAAAAAAAATTTAATATCTATGTTTCATTTAGCGTGAGAGGCCATCAGTAGTAAAAACCATTACTTTTATACCAGTAGAGGAAGATGCTTCCAATTTACACACAGTGAGAAACCATCAATTATAAGGCACATCCCAATTCAGAGATGTCAAAGTGTGAAAACTGCGTCATAGAATTATTGAAATGTGATATTTTATAATTATGAATCTTCTCCAAATATACAATTTCCATTTACTTGGAATTAGACATTAAAATATCTAGTCTGTGATAAATGGGGATGAGCTGCAGTGTGGGGGGGTCGCAGTGTGGAGGGCCGCAGTGTGGGGGGCCGCAGTGTGGAGGGCCGCAGTGTGGAGGGCCGCAGTGTGGAGGGCCGCAGTGTGGAGGGCCGCAGTGGGGAGGGCCGCAGTGTGGAGGGCCGCAGTGTGGAGGGCCGCAGTGTGGAGGGCCGCAGTGTGGAGAGATGCAGTGTGGAGGGCCGCAGTGTGGAGAGATGCAGTGTGGAGGGCTGCAGTGGAGAGTCCTTACGTGAGCTTACTTAGCTTTCATACTTCTTCACTGCCTCTCAAGACAAGATTCTAAAACCCTAAGCATTTGCTGAGTGTGATGCCTTACACTTACACTCCCAGCATTTGTGAGGTTGAGGCAGGAGGCCCCTTAGTTAAAGGTTAGCATAAACTGTGTAGTTAGAGCCTGCCTTAAAAACAAGACAGATGGGCTGGAGATGCTCTGTGGTTAGGATGGCTGCTGACCTTGCAAAGACCTGAATTTGGTACCCAGCTCCCACATCCAGATGCTTACAACTGCCTGTAACTCTAGCTCTAGATAACCCAAAGCCCTTGTCTAGACTTTGAGTACCCAATACGAGTGTGTGTACACATATAGACACACACAAAGCAAAAAGTGGCCCAAAGCAAGTAGTTGTTCCGCCAATTGGTAAGCAGAAATAAAAGAGAATCATTTAAAGTACTATTTATATAAACATCAGTGATTTAGTTGTTGTAGGTTTGTTTGTATGTTTTGTTGTTTGTTTGTTTGTTTGTTTGTTTCTTAAGTCAGGGTTTCCCTGTATAGCCTTGGCTGTCCTGCAACTCAGAGCAGGTTGGCCTCAAACTCAGAAATCCATCTGTTTCTGCCTCACGTGTGCTGGGAGCAAAGGTGTATGCCATCACTGCCTCTCAAACGTGTGTTTTATAAGAGAAAATGAAAAATATGTTAAAAATAGGTCACTAGGAAGGATTTGTGTTTGTTTTAGAAACTATAATATTAGTTCTTTTGTATTCAAGATTTTCTTTCCTTTTTTTTCCTTCAGTTTTTTTTTAAAAAGAAACACTAATGGTGGGCGGTGGTGGCACACAGTCTCATCCCAGCACCCGGAAGGCAGAGGCAGGCAGAGCTCTGTGAGTGTGAGACCAACCTGGTCTACAGAGCAAGTTCTAGGACAACCAGGGCTACACAGAGAAACCTTGTCTTGAAACCAAAAAAGAAAGAAAAAGTAAAAAGACAGACAGTTTAAGATAGGCTAGTTTAAGGAGGGGCTAGAGAAGTCTACAGTAGAGAATCTGTCTCAAAAACAACATGGAAGATGAGGACCAACACCCGAAGTTGTCTTCTGACTCCACACACATTGTGTGGTACACATGCACACGCGTGAATGTACATGCATGCATACATACATACGTGCATATATACATACATCATACACAGACACAAAGTGAAGTGTTCATGAAGACAAAACTATTAAAAATACTTAAAGTTTTGCTAGATAATAGTGTATCTATTATAAATGTTACTAATTTGGTTGAGAAGAGGCTCTAATATAATGATCTATAAAGTCTATTGTCTGAGTTTTGGAGTTTACAACACGATACTATGCAACACGTGCACTGTGGGCAGGAGAATGGTTACTGCTGAACTGAAGCAGGATAATAATGAAACATGTCTGGTTCTGTGACAAGAGAAAAAAAATCTGCTTTTTCATGACCATCGCTAATACAAACCAATTTTATTAACTGTAGTCCCTAAGGTTGTTCATACTTTGGCCCCTGCCTCTTCCCTTTCATCTTCTATCTGGACAACTCAGAGCTTCCCAGGTGTGACTGAGGAGGGAAGGTTGCAGGGTCCTGGGTTATAGTTAAGAATGTTTTACCAAACATACTTGTAGGCAGGGCCAGGCATCCATTTAGTGATCTGCCTGCGCTCACTGAGGGCCTGCTGGGTGCCAGGTCAGAGCTGGCTTTTCATGTGGCTAAAAAGAGCTTTTGCTCTCAGTAGGCCTTCAGCTTTGTAGAGAAGATTAAACAAGTTTATGCCATATATGGCGATAGAGAACATGGGAATCCCAGGGAGATCAGAAAATGCCTCTCCCGAGAAAGCTATTTGTGAAGGGTTTGGAGAAACCAGCCAGGTAGAAATGGAACCTCTCTGAGAAAGCTATTTGTGAGGGGTTTGGAATAATCATCCAGGTAGAAATGGAAAGGTCTGGAGGAACAAGGCTTCTCTGAGTTGCCAAAGGAGATTCCGTTTGGGAAGGAAGGGGAGGGGAGGAAAAGGCTTTTGAAGCTTCCTTTCCAGGTCCTTATTAGCTTTATTAAAGGGAAGTAAGGAAGTGTCTGTAAGTTTTAAGCCAATTAAACCAATACATACAGATTTAGTTGTTTCCAAAATGTTGAGTACTATAAACGAAACACCTTCGACCTTCCACTCGAGATAAAAGTAGAGATAAAAGTTGTAGCAATCAAGGTGCATAGTTGGATAGGCGTCCCTTCCTTCTTCGGAAGAAGCTGGGCACCCTAGGCGGTGCTCGTGCAGAAGAGGAGTCAGCGTCCTCGCTGTCTTCCATGTGCACTGTTGAGTGTGACTCTTACTGTGACCCGTATGAGACACAGCATCTGGCCTGATGGAGCGCCATTCTCTTTGTTGAATTGGAGGGATTATGTAGAAACATTATTCTATTCTATTCATTATTCTATTCATTATTCTATTCATTTGGGCTAGGAAGCCCAAGTTAATGTTTTTCTTTTTTTTCTGATATTTATAAATAAAAGTTGTCTTAAAACACTTTCCTTACTTTTCAACACTTTATACTATACAAATAGGCGTTACTGGCATAGGTTATGCTTAAGGAAGGACCTATGCAATAAAATTGTAAAATAAATAAAATATGTAAAACTAAAATATGTAAAATAAAAAATATGTAAAAATAAAATATGTAAAAATGTTTATGATGGATTTTTGTTTTGCTTTTTTTTTTTTTTGAGAGACAGGGTTTCTTTATGTAATCTTGGCTGTCCTAGAACTAGCTCTGTAGACCAGGCTGCCCCCAGGCTCACAGAGATTAGCCTGCCTCTGATTCCTGAGTGCTGGGATTAAAGGTGTGTGCCACCACTGCCTGGCATATGATGGAATTAAAAAAAAAGGCTACATACAAAATTTAAAATATAGACAAAAATATCAACACATGCCCACTGAATTGTTATGGGTATTGTAAACCTTGGCAGGATTGTAAGCTAACCACCCAGTCTCGTGTACTCTCTTGATTACTCTTGCATCATGGTTCCCATAGTAACCATGGGGGTAGGGTCACTGCTGCACTAGTGTGAAATCCTACATGGTCATTTAGTTGCCGAAAAGAAGTGAGCTTTTAGTTCTTACTAAATTACTTGTAATTTCTTACAAGGATGGGGAATAAAAAACGTGATTTAGTACAATAACTATGTACGCATCAGCTTGAAGTAACTGATCAGACGTATGCTAAGCAATGTGCATGCATATTAAGAAGAGTGTTTGCTAAAAAATACAGGAAACTGGATGAGACACCTGACATTGTTCACTCAGGTTATTTTTTATAGGGATATCTATCTATCTATCCATATATATGATATATATCATATATATGATAAAATGGTAACTTGAAGCAGGGCAGTACCAAAATGAACAGGGACTTGTGACATCCTGTTTAAAATGATAACTTCGTACAATAGAGTTGTGAACTAGCATGCCTGCATGTGTATTCTTTCTCCCAACTAGGATGCTGTTCTGTGAAAGTGAAGAGCCAGTTATCCCAGTATTCACGCTTAACTGCATGTTAGCTTTCTTTGCTGGCGTATGCAGATGTTCTTGGCATCTGCCTTACATATGTCTGTCTTTGCTCATAACAGATGCTGGGCCACACATGCTGTGTGAGGCCTCCTTTGGGGCTAAGATTAGGACTTAAGTATATTCTAAGTTGATGGTTTTAAACTTCATTTTATTTTGGCACCTGAAGAATTAGTTTTAATACTGGCTTGGGGTAGCTCTTCCTTCAATTATTAAAGTGGCATTTCTCTGACTGTAAGTTTTTCAAACTTTTGAAGTGGCTAGTATTATACAGTGCTCACTAGAAAGGATAACAGTACTGACAGCAGATGTAGCTCAGTGGTCGTGTGCTTGCCTGCACATGCAAGACTTGTTTGGGATGCCCCTATGGTGCTGTGAATGAGAATGACCCCAATAGGCTCATATATTCAAATACCTGGTACCCAGTTGGTGGAATTGCTTGGGAAGGATTAGAAGGTGTGGCTTTGTTGGAGAAGGTGTGTTATTGGGGGTGCTTTAAGGTTTCAAATGACTCCTGTCATTCTTGGTTCTGTCTCAAGATGTGCGTGCTCAGTTGTCATAGGGCCATGTCTGCAACCATGCTCCCCACACTGATGGTCATGGACTCTTTCTTAATCTCTGAAACTACAATATTGTCTTGGTCGCAGAGTCTCATCACGGCAATAGACAATAATTAAGGCAATCTCCTTAAGTGCTGGTTGGCAAATACCAGCACCCACACAAGATGTTTTCTGTTAAAGCTACCGTCATTCAGTCATTGCATCCGTGTTATTGAAGTAGCTGTGAGTACTGGGGCATGAAGCATGCCTGCCTGCTTGGCCCTCTCATGTCTGCTAAAATGTTCAGAAGAATGAGTATGAATATTCCGTCGAACTCACTCGTGAGTCTTTTGGGACCTTCCTTAGCAAGCAGTTGTCCGTGCCATAGGCTCTCACTGTCAGTGGGTAACAGTCTACTCTTTAAGAAAGCCAAGCTTGGGCTGTGGTGGCTCACACCTTTAATTCCAGCACTTGGGGAGGCAGAGACAGGTAGATTTCTGAGTTCGAGGCCAGCTTGGTCTACAAAGTGAGTTCCAGGACAGCCGGGGCTACACAGAGAAACTCTCTCAGTTTGCTGTACCTTATCTCTCTCTCACCCTGTCCTGGCATTGGGGGCATGCTTATTAGTTAGTCTTTGTGTGTGTGCGCGCGCGCGCATTTGTATATGCATACATGCATGCATGTATACGTGGATGTATGTAATTTTGAGTCAGGACCTTGGCTACCTGTCTCAGTCTGGCCTGGAACTCACTGTAGTTCATGGGTCTCTAACTCCTGTGTAGGTTCTGTTTTACTGAGGTCATTACAAAGTAGTGCTCACTCTAACTTCTACTTTGCGATATCTATAACAAATGCAGCATAGTGTGGAAATATGCATGTAATATTGCACAGAAAGACATGAATAAGCTGGATGTGGTGGTACACACATTTAGCCCTAGCATTTGCGAGGCAGAGGGTTCGAGGTCAGCCTGGTCTACAGAGCGAGTTCCAGGACAGCCAGAGCTACACAGAGAAACCCTGTTTCAAAAACCCAAAACCACAACAGTAAAAGACATGTTGAACTTCATTTAAAAGCCAGTGAAGTGTTGTTCTTAATTCTCATCCATGTATGTATGTATGTATGTATGTATTTATTTATTTATTTATTTTTACTCGTGGGTGTGCTCATGCCCCCGCTATGGTGCATGTGTGGAGGTTAGAGGACTCTTCTTTCCATCTGTAAATCTGGGAGATCAAACTCCAGTTCTCAGGCTTTGTCTTAAGTGCCTCTATCTGCCAAGCCATCTTGTTGCCTGGGTGTGTTATTTTAACTGCCCCTAAACATTTCATCAGGCTCTCTTCCTCTATATCAGAGGTTCTCAACCTGTGGGTTTTAACCCTTTCACTGAGGTTGCCTGAGAGCAGAATAAGACAGATATTTACATTATGATTCATAGCAGCAGCAAATTTACAGTTATGAGGTAGCAACAAATATAACTCTATGGCTGGGGTCACCACATGAGGACTGTATGAAAGGTTGAAGCATTAGGAAGGTGCTCTGCATTCTACTGTGTATCTATTCTTTTTTCTCTCTAATAACTAATATGTCCTGTCGGTGCCGACGAGGTGGCTCAGCAATACTGATTGGCTATATACCCTTCCAAAGGATCAGTGCTGGGTTCCCAGCACCCACACTTCAGTGTCAGGAGATCCAATGTGGTCTTCTGACCCCTGGGGCACTGCACACATTGAATGTGGTGCACAGACATACATGCAGGCAGAATACTCGTACACATAAGATAATCATTAAAAATATGTCATCGGCATAAAAAAAACATTAAGATGTGGTATGTACTAAGTTTAACTGTACCATATATTAATTATACATTAAATGCAACCTTATGATGCCTGATCCAGGTGTATTCTCTGTCTCCGTTTGTCTGTCTGTCTGTCTGTCTGTCTGTCTGTCTCTCTGTCCAAGAGGACAACCTCTTTGGTAGGTGTTCAGTTCTTTCCTTCCACCATGTGGGCTCCAGGGCTTGGTGGTCCACCCCTTTACCCCCTGCCTACACCATCCTACTGCCCTCTTCTTCCCTTTAAAATCCCTTCACTACTGTTGGGTTTCTGTATGTGGGCACACGTGTGCCATGAAGCAAGTGTGGAGGTCAGAGGTCAGAGGACATCTTTCAGGAGTCAGTTCTCTCCATGTGAAGGTCAGAGGTCAGAGGACATCTTTCAGGAGTCAGTTCTCTCCTGTTGCAGGTTCTGGGAGTCGGACTCAGAGAGACACACTTGTATGGCAGGTGCTTGTACCCCTTCAACCATCTTTCCAGCCCCCCTCCCCCTCCCTACTGGGCATTGCACTGAGGCGCTCACACATCTGTGCAAGTGCCCTACACTACAGCTGCACCACGAAAGCTCCCAGCTCTGCTTTGCTTTAGGTGGTGGAAAAAACCAACCTCTCATATGCAGTGTGCTAGTTTTCATGTCATTTAGTTTCATTCAATCATATATATATATATATATATATATATATATATATATATATATATATATATA